>JACWBX010003039.1:10887-28203 GCA_014622435.1 Polypedilum pembai
AAAAAAGCAGTTTTAGGGGCATATACAGGGAACTTTTCGTCAAAAAAGACAACCCCCTGGATTGAATTTTAACGGCTAAATCGCTTATTGAAATATTCTATTATTTCTTGATTAACACATTAAATTTTCATATTTACAATGTTGATAGATGCAAAGTTGATTTCGATGGAAATTTTCTTATTAACTTGAATATGGTTAAACTATTAAAGTTACAGCTTCTGAAAACCTACTTTAACTTGATACAGTTACAGGTTCTGATTGTTGTAATCAAATTAAAAAGCTGACAGCTAAACATGAAGTTTTGCAATTCAACTTTGCTTTAACATTTGTATTTAAGGTAAAGCTTCTGTTTCTAAAAACGAATTAGCTAACTGTTATTTGCAACAAACACTGATCTGGGCGCCAAAAATGCGCTCAAGTACACCAATCCGCAATTGAGTACTTTCATCAATTTTTTGCGAAACAACTAAAACCGTAAAAAATTTGTAAAATTGCGAACCTCACGAAATAGAAAAAAAATCAACGATGAATCTTATAATAAGATTAGTATCATGATGCTCATAAATATTAACAGTAATCTTTTTAACCTTTCTTACATGTCACGCTGTGCGATGTAACAGCACTTGACATGACTTTTAAGTTCATTTCGCTTAACGATGATAAAAGAAATTTCCGAACGATATTCGTTTTTTACTCAAGTTCAAGGTATTTTGACTGTTCAAAACAAAAGCAAATAATTGCGCACAAATGCGTTTTTATGCTACAATACTTAGACTAAAGAAACATCAGAAAACCACCATGTGTCTGGTTATTTCGTAATATACAGAAAACCGGTGTATGTTTATGCAATTAAATGCTTCTCGAAGAGAATGAAAATAGAAAAAATACGATACATTCAGTTTACAAAATATACATTTGTGCAGTGAACTGTTGCGAGTAATATTTTATAACGAATTTTAAAGCTCTTTATGGACGATGTTGATTCACATGAGATGCTTTTTAAAGAGGTCAATTATTTCTATTGTCAAAATCTTCTTTTTGAATTTTTATTACATAAAATTATTTATATATAATTTATTATTTCAGAAGAAAAAAGCAAACCTTTAAAATGGCTGAAATAGGAATAAGAGAATTTTTTAAAGGAAAATCACTTTTCATAACAGGAGGATCTGGTAAATAAAAGAGCAGTTTTATATATTCATGTATTTATGTTAATTAATTTTAATTAGGATTTATGGGAAAGGTCCTTATTGAAAAACTTCTCTATTCATGCTCTGATTTAAACGAGATATTTCTACTAATGAGACCAAAAAGAGGCAAAAGCGGCGAGCAACGCGTTCAAGAGTTTGCTCAAATTCCGGTAAATAATAATAAAAAAAAACAGATAAAAACCTTTTTTAAAAATCGTTCACGTGTTAATCATTCATTGTTTATTTTTATTTAAGGTCTTTCATCGTATTAAAGACAGACTTGATTTGTTTAAAAAAATTGTACCTGTATATGGAGACATCACAAGTGATCGCCTTGGCCTTACTGATGAACAGTATAAGCGTGTTATCACTACTACCAATGTAGTGTTCCATATGGCAGCGAGCTTGAAGCTAGAAGCCACTCTAAAGCCAAATGTTGAAATGAATTTGACCGGAACAAAGAATGTGCTTGATATGTGCAAAGAAATGCCGAAACTTTTGGCTGTACTTCATCTCTCAACAGCATTTTGTAATTGTGATCAGGATATATTATATGAGGAAATTTATGATTGGCCACATAAGCCACTCGATCTTATCAAATGTTCAACATGGATGAGTGAAGAAGCGATCCATCAAATGGGAAAGACTATGATGAATCCTCATCCCAATACCTACTTGTTCACTAAACGTTTGGCAGAGATTTTAGTTCGCGATGAGTATGATCAAGTAAAACTAAACGTTTGTGTTGTGCGTCCATCTATTGTAACACCTGCATGGAAAGAACCTTTGCCAGGATGGGTCGATTCACTAAACGGGCCGATTGGCATTATGGTTTGTTGAATTCAGAAAATTTTGAATTTTAATGAAAAAAAATTTCATACAGATTGCTGGTGGTAAAGGAGTTTTACGCTCAATGATTTGTGAAGCTAGTTATACAGCTGAAGTTATCCCTGTTGATCAAGCAATTAATGGAATTATTTCAATTGCTTATATTATGGGAACAATGAAAGAAAGGTAAAAAATTTTTAATTCCATAATGAATATCTTTTTTTAATTTTATGAAATTCATTTTAGACCACCAAAAATTCCAGTCTACAATGTTACATGCAGTGAAAAGAAACGTGTAACATGGGGAACAGTTTTAAATGATGGAAAACGTATCAATTATGAATATCCATTCGATGCTGGCTTGTGGTATCCAAATGGCGATGTTACAATGAATTATGTTAAACATTATGTTACGCTCTTTTTCTGTCAATGGATTCCCGCACTTCTCATTGACTTTCTTATGCTCATCTTTTTTCAACCAAGATTTATGGTTCGTGTGCAGAAGAAAATCTATATTGGTCTTGGAGTCTTGCAATTTTTCACAACACGTAATTGGGATTTCAGGTCGGAGAACTTTAAAGCAATTTATCATAAACTGTCTCCAGAGGAAAAAATTATTTTTAATACGAACACTGAAGAAGTAGAACAATACGAATATTTGAAAAGTGTTATTTTGGGTGGTCGTCAATACTGTCTTAAGGTAAAAAAAGTTTTTTTTTACATTTTCAATTTTATTTATCTCTAAATCACAATAAATAGGAACCATTGGAAAATTTACCAAGAGCAAGAATTCACCAAAGAATGTGAGTTAAAATAAATATATTTATCACGCAACTTTTGATGACAAATTTCTCTTTATTTTAGTCAATATGTCATTGACATTCTGTTCAAATGCTTCCTCATGTATTACATTGGCAAATGGCTTCTTCGAATTACTGGACTTTTAGAATTGCTCAATCGTCTTCTAGAGTCAAATACAAACTAAACTATTGTGCATAACTTTTTTATGATTTTTATTTTTTACAAAGATATACTTAATGAAATTTACTTTGCATATTGTGATGGCTTAAGGGCAAAATTTTCATGTAATCTGATGGTATTAAAGATCAAAATTTTAATAAATTTAAAATTTTTTAAGAAAAATTTTTTCATGCTTTTAAATATATTGAAATTTCAAGGAGAATTTTTGAAGAAAAAATTCTTGTGATTTCTAGGAAAATTTAATATTTTTCAAATTTGTGCTAAATATTATGAGTTTTTAATGACTTTTTTTCATAAATTCTCATTTTGCAAAAACTTCTTCAACATTTCAAAATATCAATTACAAAAGATATGAGACGATTTACAAGAAAATAAATATTCATTTGTATGCTTTAGTGTAATTTTGTTTAAATGAAAATCAGAAATTTCTTGCTGATTTCTATTAAATTGTGATTTCTCGAGTATTTTTGCCTTGTTCTAAATAAAAATTTAATACAATTGATCTATTCTCAGATGTGAAAAAATTTTCGTAAAAAGGAAGGAAACTTTTAAAAGATACGAAGAAAAACTTGTTTCTAAAACTTTAATCTTTACCAGATACTTATTGAAACTTTTTGTCAAAGCTCTTTTTAAAACCAATCAGCTGATTAGAAGCTTTTTATGTTATTTACAGAAAGATTGTGGTTGTATTGAAAATGTATTTTAAGTGAGAAAGAGAGAAAAATGAGAGTTCGTAAACAATTTTTTTTACCGGCTTAAAACTTACAAAGGTTATTGAGAAATTTTTGTAAAAAGATTTTTATCTTTTTAAGTAAATTGAATGATATTTTAATGTATAGTATTTTATATGAGATGTGTGAGAGATTTTTAATGTCGATATGAACATTCACTAACTGTTTGCATGTACATGCACTCGAGTTAATTGTTTCATGAATTGTGTTAATTAATTTGCTTAAATGAGAAGAATATTAAACGTCAAAAAATTATTCAATTCAAAAATTCTCACTTAATTATTCTCAACAAAAAGAATCACCAAAAGACTGAACATAAGAGTTGAGAGTTGTTTGCATAAGAGAGAAAAATAAAAATGTGAACCAAATAATAACCAAACAAAGTTACCAGTTATACTCTTGTCTTTTTGACGCAATTTAAAGATCGTTCTTCACTCTCCCTATAAATATCAGTTCATCACGAAAAATTTTCCTTATTTTGAAATTGTACTTCATACGAGCAAGATCTCTCTCTTATCGTAATATTTTCAAGGGTTTTATTAACTCAAAAACGAGTAAGTAAATTTAAAAGAAATATTTTTATTGTTCGCTGAGAAACAAGTTTTCAACAATTCTGCACTTATATTTCTTATATCAGTTCATAAGGAAAGACTCATCAGTAGTAATAAAAATAAATAAATGAAAGTTTTGAAGTGAATTTTTGAATATGAATTTTATTACAAAATTTATTTTAGTGAAAATCACAATAGAGCATTGACATTTTCATATCAAGATAAATATTTTCTTAATATTGATACTTTTGGCAATTTAATAAGTGTGTAAATATTAAAGAATCATTTTTCTCAAGTATCATATAAAAAATGAAAGTGAATAAAAAATCTCTGGAAATCTTTGCTCAAGCGATTTCGTCAATTAAAAAAAAAGAGTTTCTTCCAAAAAATATGACAATAATTAAAAAAAAATTATCATTAAGGTCATCAAATAACAAGAGTATAAACAATCGAGTGAACTTTTTTACCCCTTAGAAAAGTGTTTGCGTGAAGTCCAATGACTCAATATGAATTTTAACTAAAAAGTGAAATACCATTGAGTGTAACACTAAAGTGCCATTGTGACAATATTTGATTTAGGCAAATGTTTGATGTGCATACATAAGGCAAATATTTATTTTTCAGATCATCATGGAAAAGCTAACAAAAACTCAGCAATTTTATAAAAATAAGGTTGTTTTCATTACTGGAGCTTCAGGATTTATGGGCAAATGTCTTCTCGAAAAGCTTCTCTATTCATGTTCTGATGTTAAACGCATAATGATTCTAATGAGAAACAAACGTGGAAAAAGTGCTCAACAAAGAGTTCAAGAATTTACGACTCTCGCGGTGAGTAATTAAAAAATTTGTATACTATTTTTATGGAAATTATATTTGTTAAGCCTCTAGAACTTTGAACTTTTAACAATGACATAATATTTACATTGCGACTTCTTCTAAATGGCAATCATTTACAGATAAATATTGTGTGAATTACGGTTTATTGAAGTGTTAATAAGATGAAATTGAATAGTAGGAAGATCTATAATAGTTTATTCTTTAATTTGGTAAACTTATTAACAAGTATTGCTTTGTTAAAATTTTTAATGCAAAAGAAACTTTTGCCTAAGAGATTAAATAAATTTCCTATTTGAAGATAAATAAGAATATCAATGAATTCTTAGGAAATATTCAAATTTATAATAATAATAAGCCAAGATTTGAATAATATGACATTGAATAAAACTGTGCACTACTCAAGTATCAATTGTTGTTGAATTTTTTCCTTCCAATATTTCACACGATTCAATTGTCTATACAAACTACTAATTGCAAATACACTACTTATCAAGACATGAGAACTCTTTGATTTCAGTTTGATTTTAATGGTATAATTAAAAAATACATTTTTATTCCTTTGATTTGTATTCGTTTGAATTTGAATAAAAATAAAATAGAATCTAACATTTATTTCTCTTAAATAATTGAAATAATTTCTATATGAAATACAAACAATGAAAATGTACACGGCCATAAAGCGTAGTATTTTAGCGCTTTTTTAGCGCCATAATTTAGTGTTTGTTAGCACAAATCAAGAGCAAAAAATAAGAAGCATATAAGCTGCAGTATTGTTACTAAAAATGCACTGAAAATCAAAAAGTTTACACGCCTTGACACTTATAGCTTCTTTTAAGAAGATTTATTTGACAAACGTATATTTTCTGTGGACATTTTCAAAAAAAAATTTTGTTAAACATTTAAAAAACTTGATTACACTCAATATTGAAATCAGTTGTTAAGTGATGGGTAGCAACTGTTTTAAGATAGGTCATTTGCGTAATGTGGATTGATTTCCTGTTTCACTGACTTCAACTTTTGTTTCTTGTATTGCATCTCAATTATCCTTCTTTTCATTATAACCACACAAAACAAAAAGGTGATTTTAAGAAATGTGAATTGATTTCAACATTCTCTTAGCGCTATTGTACATAATTATCTTCATATGTTTCAATTTATATTATTGTGTGAATAAGAGTGAATTTGGGTGAAAGGTTTTTTTTGACTTCCAATGAAAACATTTTATTCCTTTCACTTGACTCTTTTTTGACAGATGTTTCAAAGAATAAAAGATGAGAAGCCAGAAGTGCTTAAAAAAATTGTTCCAGTATTTGGTGACATTACACAAGAGAATTTAGGTTTGAATGAAGAGCATTTGAATATGGTGTTGAATGAGTCAGAGTTGGCTTTCCATATGGCTGCGAGTTTAAAACTTGAAGCGACCTTGAAGTCAAATATTGAGATGAATTTGTTGGGCACGAAACATATAATTGATCTGTGCAAGCGAATGCCTAAATTACAACTTTTGATGCACTTATCGACAGCATTCTGCACGTCAGATGAGAAAGGTGTGCTTTATGAGCGAATTTATGATTGGAAGGATGACCCAAATGAAATAATAAGATGTGCTCAATTGATGGATGAAAAAACGTTTCAAAAATTTGAATCAAAAATCTTGGATCCATTTCCAAATACATATACGTACACAAAGAGGCTAGCCGAATTGCTTATTCGTGCAGAATGCAGCTCCATTCCAGTTTGTATTGTTCGTCCTTCAATAGGCAAGTAAAAATTTTTTATTACATAATATTTTATTTTATTAAAAACATGTATGAATAAGAAAGAAAGAAATTCCAGTATTGATGATAAATTGATTTAATTGATAATAAATGACGTGGCTGTAACTTGATAAATTATAAGTTAAAGGTTAAAAATCAGAGTGAATTTTAACGACCTCTTTCATTATTGAGTGATTAATTAGGGCTAATGAATATTTATTATTCTTATTCTACGCAGTGACTCCTGCTTGGCAAGCTCCTACACGCGGATGGGTAAGAAAGGAATTTTTATTTATATTTTCCATTCTCCTTCAATTTTTTTTTATTTCTAATAGGTTGACAATCTGAATGGGTAGGAGACAAATATTAATTAATTAATAAATTCTCATTCAATAAATAATTCAATTTTCATCAAGTCCTGTGGGGATAATGGTGGCTGGAGCGAAAGGCGTTCTTCGTTCAATGCTATGTAATGGTGAATACAAAGGAGAGTGCATTCCAGTGGATTTTGCGATAAACGGCATTATCGGAATTGCCATGAGTGTTGCGTCAAAAATGCATGAAAAGTAAGCGAATCAATCGATAATGTTTTTAAATGTGAAAATGATTTTTTGCTTGCAGCTCGATTGAGATCCCAGTATTCAATGTCACATGTCATCCAGATAGCAAGCAGCCTTGGGCCTTCATATTAGAAGAGGGACGTAAGATGGTACAGCAATATCCTTTCGAATTTGGTCTTTGGGTTCCTGGTGGCGGCATCACAACGAATAAATTTTTTCATCATCTCAACGTTGCGCTTTTTCACTGGGGTCCCGCTTACATCATCGACTTTCTTCTGTTCTGCTTCGGACAAAAACGATTGTGAGTAAATAAACAAGTGTATAATAAGGAATGACGATTAATGCACGTTTATTGTTGAACAGCATGCATCGTGTTCAGCAGAAAATCTCACAAGGGCTTGAAGTACTCACTTTTTTTACAATGCGCGAATGGCAATTCGACTCGATACAATTCCAACGTGTTTTCAATGAAATGGATGAAAAAGATAAGGAGATGTAAGTTGTCAGGTCAATGGTGCTTGATGAATGGGCAATAATTAGTGAATTTATTTTAGCTTTTATATGGACACCAGGATCATTAAAAAAGAAATGCAGTTGGATTATTTGCGAGATACATTGCTTGGTGGTCGTCAATATTGCATGAAAGAGCCTTTATCATCATTACCGAAGGCACGAGTTCAGCTTAAAATGTAACAGATGAATTTCCATTATCAAGAGAGTAAATGAATAAATTTCTTTTTTTTGTCTTTAAAGCATGCTCATGGTCGATCGAATCATCAAGTTGATATTGCTATATTACATAATCAAGCTGTTTTTGGGATTGACCGGTTTTGATAGCATCATTTCTGCATTTATCGATGAACTTAAGCTAAAAAGCTCAATAAATGCTTCAAATAATTGAATTTATTTATAATTTTTTTTATTATGATAAGTTATAGAGCAGAATGGACCGGTAAACTAATAAAATTTGATAATATTTTTATTCATTAAATTTTCTTTTAATTTAAACGGATAAATTCAAAACTTTTAATTTAAATGCTTAAAGACCGTTACGTTAAAAGTAATTTTTACTTTCCAGTTGCTAAAATTTTTTATCTTCATTCTCAACATCATGCGGTGAATAGGAAAAGTTAAAAGAAAAATGGTGTTGAAATGAGGGAAAAAATAGAGTTCCAATGAAATAGATACACACAAAAAACATAATGTATGATCCATTTTCATAAACTTTTCTTCTATAAATAAAAATGTTTTTATTCTTTCGCTTTGCTTTCTTTTATGTGTGTATAAATTGCTCGCATATGCGAAAAGGCAGAAAGTTCATCAAAACATATTTTTCATTCAATATTACTTCATCGTCTTATGACTATCACTAGATGAATGATGAACAAGTAAGCAAGTGAGAAACTTATGTTTATAAAAAATTATGTTACTAAAAACTTTTATCACTTAAGTCAAAATCATTAATTTTAAGAAGAGCGTGCAAATTGTGCTTAAATTTGCAGAGAAAAAACAAAAGTCATTTAAAAATTATGGGGCAACAAGTGTTTTTCCTTCTTGCTGTATAAAATTTATAACCAATTTTACCCCTCCTTTTTTTCCTTTTTTCAGTCTTTTTCTCCATTCTATGCTACATATATAAATTTTTTCATTCAGTTTCTTTTTTTATGTCAGTCAGATTTATGTGAATTTCTAAATTTATTGCAATCCATTTTCTCAAATATGCAAGAATATGCTACTCACAACATTAAGAATAAAATAAACAACGAGCTAACTTTTTTATCTTTTTTTCTGTTGTTAGTCCAAAAAGATTTTTTTTTCGGTAAGGTTTCATTAACGTTATCGTTAAGTAGGGCATGATGTTTTTCATTACACAACTTTGGTGGCATCATTAATTTTTTTTATTTATTCATTTGAAAGCAATAAAATACTATGAAAAAAATAAGCAAAATCACTTTTAAAAAATAACTTGGAAGCTATAAAAAGGAATGAAAAATATTCAATATGAGGAAAAGATTTAATCTGAAATTATTCTTCTAAATATTTTCAAAACAAATGAAATCTTTATTTTTGAACAAAAATTTTAATTTTCAAAGTTTAAAAATAAAATTACCTTTCATTTATAAGAGTTCACAACCCTAATTACTATCAGTTTATAGAGCACTTTAAAAACTATTACACAACCTAACTTGTGTTGCTATAGAAGTAAGAAAACTTTTTTGCTTTCCACAACAATAAAAAGAAGCATAATAGTAGTAGCGGAATAATATGAAGAAAAAGAGAGAGAGTTAGAGAGCGTTAAAAGGCAAGTTTAAAATGAGAAGAGAAAAAGAATTATCTACTTCAATTATGTTTTGTTAAAGGGCGTGTAATAAGCACTGGAAATTCTAAAAGCTTTTAGAATTGCATCTTTCCTAAAGGAATTTTAATGTAAATTTTCTCATCTTCATCATTAACTAAATACATGCAGAAGCTTTAGTCTACCATTTTTGACATCATATTTTCTTCTACTAGAGCAAAGTAGTAAAACTGTAAAAAAATATGTAGATTATTTAACGCAAACAACATCAAAATGCAAATTTTCATGACATGTACAAGAGCGAGAAAAAGCTTTTCATGAGAGTAATAATAGCTGAATGTATAAAAAGTGGTTGTTTAAATTGTTGATTATGTTTGACTTGCATATTATTTTTAGAATTTATTTAAAAATTTTTTACTTCTCAAATCAACACCATTTTTCAGAATGAAAAGAGTTCAAGGTTGATGTGAGTCAAAAATGCAATAACGGTTAAAGCATTGATGTTTTTTTTTAAATTAATGTGTCGATTTCTTTCGAAATGATTTATTTTTATCCACAAATGTTTATCTTTTTTTCCTCTCTAATGTCCTTTATATGTGTGAAAACTCGTTCCACAACCACAAACACTCAGCAGGGCTCTCTCATGAATAATGCGCTTCAGTTTTGTGGTCTGCTCAAAAATAAATATGTATAGAGAGGCAGAAAGATATTGCTGTCCTTCGTTGTGAACATACAAGCTTATATTGCCCCAAAAATCAATTTAAAATGCTCGCACAAATGTTTTTCTCTTTACTCGTTCGTTCTAACAGGGCGATTCACATTTACTCATATCCATTTACTCATTATCCTTCAAATGAATTGATGCCTTAAGGGTTCATTTTGTTCCATGTCATGTCATGCTGATGAGATTTTTGTATACACTACATATAAGCTGGAGGAATATTTACATAATTGCATGCAATATAACCATTTTATCGTACAGATATACACTCTCATCCAATTGTCAATTAATTGCTGATGAAATTTGAGATGATGGCAGCCATTGGAAGATGAAATTAATCTCGATAAGCTGACATTGTCATAGCTGATGTTGCCTCCATTTTATTACATGAATATATTTTTTAATGATGCTATATAACACATATACACATATAGGCACCACCTGTTCGCTTTTCTTTCATTCTTTCAACGTCAGCAACATATTTTTTCAATCAAAAGTTATTGCGATTTTACGTAAGATGTTTGTGCGTGTTTATATTAATATCATTATTGTTTTATTGTCGTTGAAATGTTAATGGGTTCCGAAATAGCGGAAATAATAATCATAAAGTAGAAGAACAGAAGCTCAAGGAGCGTTGACGTTTAGTTGGTGGGATGACGAAAGATATTCTTCTCTTCATAATTGTTTGCGAATAAACAATATTATGATACAAGTCATAAAATAGCACATTATGATTGCTAAATCTTGCTAACTTTATTATGTGGAATGAGCCATTTAAAATCACCTAAATGCTGATTTTTCTTCTTTAAGGAAATAATAGAATTTTTTACGCTGAATAAATTTCAAAGCTTTAAATTTTCAAACTGTACAGTAATGATTGCTTCCTTATTAATTTCATAATTTTCTATTATTCCTTTTTACTACTTCCATTTAAAACCATAAAGTGTGGTAAATCATCATCAATGTCGTTGAGTCTATTTATAGACCCTAAATGGGCAGGAAATTTCTTTAAAAATCTAATAAATTTTGCGGAAATTTTCTTAATTTAATTCCATTTCCCTCGACTGCTTTTTTCCTTCTTTATCGTCATATTAATCTCGTGTCTTACTTTGAATGCACGTAATAAATCAGGAAATTTGAGGATAGGCATGACTACGATTATCGCAAAAAGAAAAAAAGAAGAAATTCGTCTATAAGTTGACACTAATGGATATGACATGAAAGAACGGACGTTTTTACCTACAATGGGAGCAGCAGTAGCAGAAGCAATAAGCTACCTTTAGCCCCATTCAACGTCAAATGCTATATAATCTATAGTCATGTTTCATGCGTCGACCATATCATTGCTCTAATCGTCATTATATTCTCACTGAACAGCTCTTTTTGTGTTTATGAAAAGTGACATAAATCGATTTTCTTATGTGTACACGAAACTTTTCTCTAATGTATATTGAGTGAATATAATGATTTCATTTCCTTAACAAAATCTTCTATTTAATCATTCCTCAATCTAAAATGCCTTTCTTTACCCCACTCCTGTGAATGTTTTGCCTCATTCTTTTCATCGTTGTCATGAATCGGCATAAAACTTGAATGTCTGAATGTGATTTCTTGTTACAAATTTCCTTCGCTCTACGAGGCATGAAGCAACCCCAACGATAAGAGCATCTACACACAGCACTTCTTTTTTTTCATTTTTAAGCATTATATTTCTGCAGTAAATATGAAATGATTTGTTCACTCGAATAAAAAATTTAATCATAATATACTGGCGATATAAGCAAGCAGATGGATATTTTAGAGAAAAAATAAAAATAGCAAAGCACATTAATGAGAATCGACATACACACAGAATTAGAGTAAAACTAAGCGAGCGAAAGGAAAAAGATTAAATTCTTTCGGAAGAGCTTAAAAGCTTTAAATTTCTTGTCTGTGAGAATACACAGAGTACAAAAAGAAAAAAGCATGGCAAGCATGAAAAGAAAAAAAGAGAAAATTAAAATATTGTCTGTGTCATTTCAAACTCTCGTTTAATAAAATTAAAATTTTTATGAATAATTAAATTTCAAATTTCTTTTTTTCTCTCATTGTTCATTGTATGAGTTTACTAAAGAAAATAGCAACAGTAGAATTTTTAATATATTTCTTTTCTCATGTGCATAAAAATGAATGTTTTATAAAAAGCTTAAGAGAAAAATTTTATATTTTATGCAAATATTAAAATTTCTAAGAAATAATAGAATATCATTATATAACTAAATTCAAATTTTAACACTTTTGATTCTAAAATAAGATTTCAAAATGATTTTTAGGCTTTAATAAAGTATTATTATTGTTTAAAACTAATGAAAAAATCAAATGGCTGGTTCTATAAAAATTTATTTGACGAATGACTTAAATTACTTGCTTAGCCTTTGCTTTATCTCATTCAAAATTACACAAAAAATGTGTATTTTATCAATATCTATCGATTACAACCTCATTTAAAATTTGAAAGTCAGGAATTTTGGATTTATTTTATTTTGAACAAGCGTCACACTGTCACGCTCGAAATGATATCAAAATCTAAAAACAGAATTGTGAAATAAAGAAAGAAATTTGTAGTTGACTGAGCTTTTACATCTCGATATTGAATCAAAAATTGCAGTAAAAAATTCAACATTTTTATAGAATCATCCAAATATAATAAGATTCTATGTAGTCTTGTGAGAATTCACTAAAGTCAATTGACCGGTATATTTATTCAAAAATAGCTTTTTTTTTCATCGTTAAAATGATTTGAGGAAAGAATATTGTTTACACTAAGCTTGTATTGTTAGACACTAATAAACATTTACAAGTACTCTTTAAGCCTTTCTTTGAAAAAATTCTCGCATCTTCACCCCACGTTCAAATGTTTATTTAAGATCTTTGGATTGCACACATAATAATGAAACCCACATAAGTGACCGTGAAAGGAAGAATAAGAAACATTTTTCCTTTCACCTTATTTATGCTTGCCTTTGCCCTCATTCAGGAATTAAGGATTTATGTGTAGGCAATCAGTTTTGCTTTGTAATTAATTCTTGTTTGTTTTCTTCTCTCTCATTCTTCTTCGCACGTTAATATATTTTATTCATCATCACCTCAAGAATTTAGTAATACTAAAAACAGCTTTCTTGCTCACCCACTTGGCAAGAAATTTTAAATGAATATTTTTGTAGAAGAGCACCAAGAAAATTACAAATCTTAATTTATATGCGAAAACCCACGATTTTTAATCTATCTTAAAGCCAATTTTATTTTTATAATTAGGAAAGGTTAGAACAGAAAAATGAGCTTGTACAAATGCGTAAAACATGTCCAAATTTTAAGTAGCATCTTAAGCAACCTCAACATTCATTAGATTCGCAAATATTTCATGATAGATGTGACGCAGTGAAATGAGATAGAAAACTTGAAATATTTGTAAGGAAAATCTTTTGCTTTGATACACATCATGTAGAAAACATGCAAACACAAGCGATGACTTACTTAATCGGTTATAGCACGCTCAAACTACATACATGAAAGGATTACTCTGGTCTTTGAATGATATCTTCATCTCATGCTAAACTCTAGCATCAAAAATAGTAGTTGTACAAAAAAAAAACAAAAACATTGGATTTTGTGTATCATGTATAATAGTCACAGCAACATGAAGCCATCTCTCATCATAATTGATGATGTTTTGTAAGCAATTTTTTATTTTTTCTTTTCTCTCTCTATCTCTCTTTCTATTGTTTTAATGTGTTATATGTTTGAATGCTGCTTCACTTGAGATATCATTCAATTTTCTATAAATAATAATTCGCCCGAACGACATAATAAATGAACACAAGTGAGAGAGAATTAATTTGTGATGTTATGATGTTTACATTAAATTTTATGTTGGAAAAATAAATTGAGAAACACAATTAAACAATTTTCATGTTTTCATTTTTATGAGTCAAAAAATAGTTTGAGGCAATGAATGGACTCATATGAGTGATGAAATTTTAATATGATTATTTTAAAGCTTTAAAAAACCTTTATAAACAACGTCATTATGCATATAGCTAAAGGATAGAATAAAATTTGAAAATTATAGAATGATGCTCCTATATTTAATGGTTTTATTAATAAGGAGCAAATAAGAGCAATAAAGTTCATAATGAAGTTTTAAAAAATTGAATATTTCCAAATCACGCAATTATATGCTGCCAGACTTTTCAGAATTCTCTTATAGTTGAATAATAGAGATGAAATTGATGAATATTTTCACATATCAATTGCAATCCTTTTTCCTATTCATCAACTTTAAATTTCAATTTCATCATGCTGTTGACTCAACACTCCTGATGGAATTAAATTGCATTGCAAACATTTATCTCAATTAAATCGTAATTAAATTTTCTATCACTTTGTCATTCAACAAATGATGAAAAGGGAGTGTGATGTATACAAAAAGAATGATTTTCTCTTCATTCCAACATATTATCGGCATTCGTTCTACAGCAGTATACTGCAGTACAAACAGACATTTTCATTTGCATAAATTACGCGGTTCAATTAGTGTTGCCGTTGAATAAAAATTTATCTCTGCCACAAAGCTGCAAATTAGTGATTATAAAAATTATTCAAATTTGTTCTATTTTAAAGTAAATTTTTATACAAAACAGTTATAAGCACATACATACAACTCATCAATAAGACTTCATTATTGATCATAAATGAATTTCTATAGCTGATACGTCTGACAATGAGAGGGTTGGGACTTGGAAATTTACGATTGAATGAGCTTTTGTATGAAATTGACAATAAATTTTATTTTCTATCGGAAACTGCTGCAGTTTTATACAGAAAAGAACGGAGTATGAAAGGACGTGAGCATTATTAAAATGTGAATGCGATAACCATCCATCACTAGAGTTTAAAATTAATAACTATTGAAGCATATTTATGATTATAACTGGCTTTTAAAACCTACAGCTTATAAAATTTTTTATAAAAATAAAAATATTCACAAAAAACTGTTTTACTTTCCATGGAAATGTCATGTAATGTTAAACATTCGAAAACACCAATTTAATATGAAAATTTTTCCTTCAGTGTGTTTGATTGACTCTTGACTCTTGCAATATTAAACTCTTTTGTTTATAAAAATTTCTTATTGACCTGAACTGACGAATGGAAAAATATTTTTCAAGCAGCTAACGTTCATCATGAGTGAGCATCATCGTTCATATCAGAAAGAGATATACACTTGTTCAAATATTCATTAAAATGAATAAAAGGTGCTTAGTTTGTTTTTGTATGATAAAAAGTGTGACTGCTTGTGTATGAAAGAAAGAACTGCCAAGTTGAGAAGTGAAAACGATCAATAAATAAAACTCATTCTGTGTTGTATGACGACGGTGAGAAAAAAGAGCAAAAAGTACCAAAAAAAGTTTGAAGCTTGAGGGAAAATCAATTTTCCTTGTTGTCTGCTAAATAAGCGTCTATGTATATCTGCTGTTAAGTGGACGTACAGAAATGCAGAACAGTTATATGAAGATGATATTTTTACTATTCTTTGTGATGTTTCTCTTGACCTTTGTAAAATCATCACCGATTGTCAATGGCGAAGTAGCTTTTGAAAGTGAGAATAAATGACTTTTTGTTTTTTTTTAAATGTGCATAAATGAGTAATTTTTCTCTCTTTTTCGCTCAACAAACTTTTGAAAGAGCAACAGCAGTTTCCATTCGCGGTATCATTTGGCTCGTTTGGTGCGGAAAATTCATCAACGTTTTCGCATTTCTGCGGTGGCAGCATAATATATTCCAACTTTAACTTTTCATGGGCAATTAGTGCAGCGCACTGTTTTGCTAGCAGCAACGATTTGTAAGTATCATTGTAATAATGTGACTTGTAGGAAGTCATTAACTAAACCTTTTTACTTTTTCCTCTATTCTCGGTTTCGCTCATTTTATACGAATAAACGAAAAATTTTCAAGCGAAAAAAAGGAAATTTTTGCGATTATCGGAGGCGGTGACCTTTCAGCCATCGGCAATGAGGAAAAATTGTGCCTGGTTCAAGAGACATTAATAGCAAATTTTGATCAATATAGCTTTCAGAATGACATTAGTCTTGTGAAAATTAACTGTGGCCGTCAACAAGTCATAGAGCTGAGCTCGATTGAGCCATTGCAGAGTCGTGATTGTGTGATTTATGGTTATGGCTCAGAAAGCTTTGAGACGAATTTGAAGTCATCAAATATTCTTCGTTACGGTCCTGTGCATTCAATAACTCACAGAGAATGTGAGAGAATAATGGGACGTGTATCGGCACCATTACAGGGTTGTGGTCAATTTTGTGCGCGTGGAAGTCATCCATTGTTCACTGATGCATGCAGCGGTAAAATCGATTTAAAATTCTACATTTTTCTTCTTTATTGAGCAATTTAATCTACGCTTAGGTGATTCTGGTTCTGGGATCATTTGTAAGGAATTTAAAAGCAATATATATAAACTTGTTGGTATTATCAGCTATGGCTTGGGTTGCGGTAGCGAATTCTCAGCTGGCGTTTATGAAAGCACTCAATATCATCGACGTTGGATCGATTTGATAATACAAAATGAATGTCAAATAGATGAGAATGAGAAGTGAGGGAGAAACAACAAGAAGCCTTTAATTAATTTCGTGAAACTCAAGAATTGAAGAGGAGGAGAAAAAGGAAGAGATTGTGAACCGAAAATAAATTTAATTAAAGCAAGAGAGAGAGAGAAAAAAAAAATGAGAAATTTTTCTGGCTCTGCTTCTTCTTTTCTTTAATTCATTACTTATGCATGCTGAGCATTGGCTGACAAAGAATGAGTGAGTGAGA
>JACWBX010003041.1:0-12466 GCA_014622435.1 Polypedilum pembai
GCTAAATAGACATTTATCTCATCGTCGACAACGTTACTGGCATTTAGCAAAACGTGTACATATTCGGATGAAATCAAATAATATAATAATAGCACAATAAACTGAGAAACTTTCTTTTTTCTCCTCTCTTTCACGTGTGTGTGCTTTTTGCATGGCATTTAGAACATCATTTTATTTATTATTACAGAGTGATCGTAGTGAAAAGAAAAAATGATGTGTCCCCAATTAAGGCTGGCTCTAGTGTTAGGAATAATTTTGGCAATAAATTTCTCAACTACCTCAGTACATGCGAGGCGGCGATCACGAATAGATTCACCTATTGAAAATGCCGCCGATGCCCCATTAGAAGACAACATTGCAACCGCTTCTGGCTTGGACATTGTCAATAGCAAAAGCGAAGAAGTTGTCGATACAACAAATGTACCGAGAAAGGCTGATGCAGATGTTGCTAATGAGAATGGAGAAGACTCGAGTGAAATAGACTGCAATCAAGATAACATCAGTTTCGAGCTTGTGACTGGGTAATTTTTATCACATTTTATATTATTCTAATGAAACAACTAGCGTTCATAATGTTCTCTCCTTAATAATTATTTACGCTACTTATTCATAAATTTATAAGGAATTTTTCAAGTGCGTGGTGCTAAAAATTGTTGAAGCAAAAAAATATTCTTAAATTATGATGTGAAACTTTTTTTAAGCATGAAAGCAATTAGTGAAGATTAAAATTGTTCATGTTTGCTCAAAAGGTCGTGTCAAAATTAGAAGAACACTTGCTCATGATCACAACAAAAGATAAATGAATGTAAAAATAGTTGAAAGAAGAAATTAAATTTAAAAAAGATTCTTTCTTCATTTCGTTTTACAGTTATATGTTCTCAGCACCTAGCCAGATGATAGAATCAGTTCCGGGCACTTTAATGCTTAGTGATTGTCTAGAACAATGTCAAACAAATGAGACCTGTAGTTCGGTGAACTATGAAACTGGATTATGTGTATTGTTTTCATCGAACGCCGACAAGATGCCAGGTATATACTTTATATATGCACGCATATGTTCTTACTTATTACTTACTTACTTACTCTTTCCTTCACTATTCGATATAATTTATTCATTCTTTGCAAGGCTTGAGAACTCTTCGTTTATAAATCAGTTTTTTTGTTTACAAAATTTATTTTTGACTTGCTTTTAATCAAATTTAATTTTTCGTCTTGCTTCGTTGTTCTTTATCATTTAATTTATTGTGAATAAACTATAAGATCAAAGAAGATTCCAGAATTTTGATAAATTGAATTAAAATACTTAAAACTATTATAAATTTCATTTTAAAAGTATTCTCAAAGCTTGATTCTTCTACTCTCACTATTAAAATTAATAAATTCCATATTGTGATTTCAACATGAATCGGTTGCTGTTCTGCGTTATGTAGTAAGCCTGGTAGTCCGATTCAATTCGAAGATGGGAATATCGAATTTTCGGTATTCCCGGGGATATGCAACTATGCTTTTCAAAAATCATTCGAATCTTTAAAAATTCGTTGAAAACAATCAATAAATGTACAACAATTCTTTCTTTTAACATATAAATTCAACACCAATGATCCTTTCCTTCTTCCTCAATCATACAGTTTATATGAATTCCATTTAAAATTAGAATACGTCTTTCAAAATCTTTCTTTCTTTAAAAATGTCGCAAAAAAATATTTGCAAGAAGCACAAAATGAACATTGCATTAAAAGTTCATTAATCTTTGCCTTTATGTTCTTCAATTGTTGTATTAACAATGATCTAAAATGTAAATTACTTGATAGAACGAAATTTGCTTCACAATCTTTACAATAATAAAGAACAATTTCACGATTTGCTAAAAATGAAGAATATACAAAGAATCAAATTCATTCAATTGAATTTAAATGCACTTATCTGAATCATTTGTCGACACGATCATTAATTTATACTGTTTCTTTTATTTAAAACAGCTAAATATGATTTAATTTTCTTGATATTTTTCATTTCTAGATTTTAATTAAATGTTTCCGAATTCTTTTAAGTTTTAACACACATTGTTATATATCTTATAGCTTTTCATACTTTTTTATTCCTTTATACTTATTTAATCACTTAACTCTCTTTATTTCACTAAAAATAGAATGTTTTTCAAAAAACCAAATAAATTTTACAAGTTTGTTTTCATTTTTGAAGGGGTGTGAAATTCGGAAAAAATGTTATTTTCCATTCAAATTTTTCGAACACGTAACTGACACTTTTCTTGAATCGGACTACCAGGGTAGTAAGTTAAATAGTGAATAAATGGAATAAAGTAGCACTCTATGCGATGTTGCTTTCAAATTGTTTCATATGGTAAAAGCAACAATCAAGTTATTCTGTTCTTTTATGAAAAAGAATTTCTCCTTATGTTACTGCTGCTGTTCTTGAAGGTTTTAGAATTTTCATCTCTCTTCTACTTACTTAAATTCTTTATTATGTACTTTTTCCTTTCAATTCTTTGCATTTACCACAATCATCATCTCATTCGGAATTAAAAGTAAACTTTTTTTTTCATAAAAATATGTAATTGAATAGAAATTGTTAACATTTCATTTCGACTCTTCTTTTCTCTTTCTCTTCGAGTCTTTGCTCTTTTTTGCGTTCCATTCCTTCTCTTTCTCAATGCACTCACTCTTTTCTGTGGAATGCCATCTCAACACTGTTGTTGCCGTCATGTATAAGGTCTTTTACCAAAAAAACAACAGTGAAGAGATTTCTTAAATCCACAATGAGCAATGTGAATAAAAGAGATAGAGACAGAAAGAACTAAAGCACATCAAAAGAACTATGTAATTTCTTTCTTTACCTAATTCCCTTTAGCTTCTATTAAATGATTTTCCAAAAAAAGAAAAAATTAATATCTCTTCGATCATTAAATAAATACCCATAAGACGTTTAAAAGAATCTCGAAGAAATACATAGTAAGAAAGCGTACGGGAAAAGAGAAACAATTAAATGGATTTGTCGAAGATCTAACTGTTTTATGTGTAGTAATCTTTCATCGGCAACTAACGAACGACCAAACATCCCAATGAAGATTGATGATTTTTCAAAAATAAAAATGAAAAGAGGAAAGAGAGTAAAAATTAAGCTCAAAATATAAGAGAGTGATGAAGAATGAATGAATTAACGTTATTGTGCTAATAGCATTGCTTTAGTCTCTCTTCACTTTTTTTTATTCGTAAAAATAAAGAATTTTTTCTTACACTTCTGCTGTTGTTGTGTCTTTTCTTTTTCTCTCAGGTGCACTTACAAAGTCGCAATTTCCGGTATTCACAATTTATGCACAAAAGACAAGATGTTTAAAGCAAAAGCCATGCGAGCGTGCATGGTGCATAGACAGAGTTCAAGGCTATGTACTGAAGAATCACGTCAAACGAACATCGCAAGCAGTGTCGCGTCAAGATTGTTACGAACTGTGCTTCGGCGAAACTGATTTTCTTTGTCGGTAAGTAGCTTCATTCACTCTATACGCAATTATTCAATTATTTATTTGTGTGTGATATAAATATCCATAACAATGCCAGCTATTGACAACATTCTTTAAGTGAAGAATGTCGCGCTCAAAAGCGAGAGAGAGAATGAAAAAAAGAGAAAAATTGAATACAAATTAACAACATGACATGAAATTGATGTGCTAGAGAGAGAATTTCAGTATGTGTGTGGCAATTGAACGATTTAATATATGAAAAGGCAAGAATTGAAAGAGGAGTCGTTGTGGCGTTGTAATGGCTGAAAATTAATTTATTTATAGCACATCAAAGTCGTTTGCTGATCGATCGAACGATCGATCGATTTGTTAACACACCATTTACCAATTTATTTATAACAGAATGTGCACAAGACACAGCAAGATAGTTGAAAAATAGATTTACTGCGCGTTTGTGATGCTTTGATTAAATTTAAATGGAACGAATCCTTTCTTTATTCTCCAAATACTTCTACCTACTTCCAACAACAGCTTCTCTCATTCAAAACTCAACAAACTTACATAATTTTCTTCTTCTCTTTCCTTTTTATTGTTTATTCAACTTTACTCTCTTTCACAAATGGAGGAGAGAGAGAAAAAACAATAAAGCCAATTATTATTTATTCAGATAGCTTTAGCCTATTCTACTTTCATTATTAAAATAAACTAAACTAAAAGTAACCTAGCATAACATTCACTTAAAGTGAGAGATAGATAGGCAATGCGATGGAGTGAAGAAAAAAAAAACAAGAATGGGAAAAATCATCATCATTATTATTATTCAATTTTTTCGATGATGCAAGATAGAAGATAATAAGTGAGAAAATCACCCTGCGAGAGATTATAATTGATATATATTGCTTCTGTTGTTTGCTGATGTGAATGAAACTCATTGAAATGAATCTTTGATTGTTATATCTAACAAGCATCATCATTTTTTATTTTTATTTCTTTTTTTTGCTGCTTTATCGCTTTGCAAAATATTCATTATGGAAAAGAGCGAAGTTACACATATGATGCATAGAGAATGATGTTGGGTTAATGAACTTGTGCTTAGAAGGAAAAAATATAATGGGCATAAAAAAAGAAGTTGTGCGAAATGTTGATGATACTCATAGTTGCTGCTGCTGCTGTTGTTGATGTTATAAAGATTTCTTCCTTTGCGTTCAATCTTCCTCCTCTAGCTATGTAATTAAAAATACTTACATACATATTAAAAGTGGAAATGAGAAATTTTTTTTTTAATACTACTAAAGTGAAGTTTAATGTAATGTAAAGTGATTTATGTTTTCTCTCCTCTTGTATTTATATTCCATGCTCTATGTATTCTTTAGCTAATATCTATCTAATTCTTATGGCTTAACCTTAAGATGTTTTCGCTCAATTTCCATATCCACACAAATCGTGCATATTGTGGAATTTTCTTAATTTAAGCTTTGAGTGCTTTTACTTAGCATATTCAAGTCATTTGAGAATAATTAGAGAGCACGATAGCAACATATTGGAATGCACGAGGCAAAAATTACTTGCATATTTACAATTTGTAACGGTAAAGAAGAAAAAAAGTTTTTCCAATGAAACTCTAAAAATTTCAAGAATAAAATGCACAATAAAAGTTGAGCGGAAATTAAATTGAGTAAAAAGTCCGTTATGCTGAACCAATAATGCAGTTAATGAGTAAATTTCAAGATCCCTCGAAAATGATTGGCAATCACAACAATGCATTGTCGTTGTCGTTGCCTCGAGCTTCTCAATATCCATATCTCGATTCTCATATCAAGGTCAGAAAGCTCACACAACATGTTGTGAGCTCAATTTTACCAATGAAACAAAGAACAAACGACACAAACGACAAAAAGTTAATTAAAAGAATGAATAAATGGATAAATACACTTCACATCAATTTCTTTAATTTACAACTTTTTAAATCTCTTAATTTTCATCGACTCAATAGCATAAAAATATTTTATTATCTTTTGCTGTATTCTTCTTGCGTTGCCTGCCTTGCCATTTAATAATACACTCGAGTGTAATTCATCATCTTTTCTTTTCTCAACATCAATTGCTGCTGTTACTGCTATCTTTTCGCCCTTTTTGTTCCTTAGTAATGTGTGCTAATCGATTGAATAATTAATAGGTAATTGAAATTCAATTATTCTCTGCACATCAATTATTTTACTTTTACTAGATCAAGTTACATTG
Source organism: Polypedilum pembai (assembly GCA_014622435.1). Classification (NCBI taxonomy): domain Eukaryota; kingdom Metazoa; phylum Arthropoda; class Insecta; order Diptera; family Chironomidae; genus Polypedilum; species Polypedilum pembai. The sequence goes on from JACWBX010003041.1 coordinate 5,720, forward strand.
TTATATAGTAGAGCAGCATTTTTCTCACTCATTATATCAACATTAATATGAAAACTGAAAATTATCTACTCTTTCTTTTGTCTTTTATTTTGCTGTTGTTCAGAAGCATGAATGAATGAATGATGTACTCGCAGAGAGAGAAAATTAATCAAAAACATATTTATGGTAATTTGTTTTCATGTAGCTCAATTGAGTCCAACTACCTTTGACTATAAGTATTTCTATCTACATTCATAAATCGAATACTACGTACAAAAGATTTCAATGCAATAATAAGAAATGAATTTTAATCATAATTATAATAATAATCATGTGCTCGACAAAAAAAGAGATGAGACGAAAGACAGATATCTCTCAAGATCTAATGAAAATGAGCACAAAAAAAAGATGATAGAGGCAAAAAAACATAATTCATAATTCTAGTTTTTATAATTTCCCTCTGTATCGTTTCGACATGATACAAAATGACAACAACTCATCATTCTTTATGTCAATCTTTCATTTGTTGGACTAAAGATGGAAATATAAATAATACTCTAAGTAACTTCTTCGTCTTCATTATTTCTATTATTTATTTTACTATTTATTTATTTATTTGGTGTCGAATAAATTACTGTATGGATGATACATTGTACCTACATATGTACATGCTTTCGTTCGTTCGCTCTATTCTTTGCTCAAAGAGGAAACGAACAAATGAACGTATGTGAATGTACATAAAGAAGCTCTAAAATTGGAAGAAATGAATTAGTAAGACAGATAGTGCCTCATAATATTTATCGACAGCAAATTAACTTAATTATAGAACTTTTTTTATGTTACAAAAAAAGAGCGAGAGAAAAGAAATGAAAAACGCACCTTAGCTGTTGATGTGATGATGCAATCAAACTTTTACGCTTATAGAATATAAAATAATGCTATTGAGCTCTCTTTTATTTTCTCTATGTTGTATAATTAACGATGAAATAGAACGTGAACTTTATCATATTTTCTCGCATTCTCTTACATTACTGCCGCTTCTCCATTCATCAGCATACATGCACGTATATGTGTATATTTCAAATTGACTAGATCTCTTACAAGCGTTTTCCAAAGAGATATGATAGAGGTTCAAGGAAGAAAATGGGTTTGTCAGCGTTCAATACCATTCGAATGACAGCTTTACCTTTTATAAAATTCCTCTTTTTCTCACTCTATCGCCTTATCAATTTTACCTTGTTAATTAGACAGTTTTATAAAAATTAACAACAACTATATGTTGAATGAAAATAACGGTTTTTGTGATGGCGCTAAGAAATGAAAAATTTTAAGGAAAATCAGCATACCATGAAGCCATTATTCGAAATTATGCTCGCTAATAAACTAATGCTGTTACTAATTAACCTTAACATCTCATTATTCACACTCACAAAAGAATGCACTTGATGCAATGGCATAAATCACACAGAATCACATTAAAATGCTGTTTTAGCACCTCTCATAAAATTAAGTCACTAAGCATTTATAATTTTTTATTACAGTAAAATCTCAACATTCTTGACACCTTTTCTTCTCTCAGTTTAATGTTTTTTTTGTTCTCTCTTTAACACAATGCAATATAATTTCAAACACTAACAATTATGTAAATCAGATGAAGTTATATATCTAAATAACCTTAATAACAAACTCGATTTATTAAAATGCATCCCATTTGAATTTATTGCATGCAACTCATTTATGCTGCCATTCATTCATATAAGAAAGAAAATGAGCTCAGTAGCATTGAAAGAAGATTGAATAAGATGAGATGAGAATTTTATATTTATATTTATAACCATTAAAGCTTAATATTATTGTATATAAACCAAAATGAGAGGCCAATTAAAATAAATTTCTCACATTTTACGATGTTGATTTTACTCTATGAGTTCTTTAAACCTTCTTCTAATTTCACTCAACCTCTCGCCTTTAGCGATAGCTAAATTGACTAGAATTAGATAAGCAACTATGAGAGTTCTTCACAAGAGTGAAAGAGTGTGCGCCTGTATAGTTCAAGTAATTTTCATTTCGATTATAAAATAATAAAAATCACCATAAAAAGAGAACTCATCTCATCAAAGAATAAAGGAGAATTTAAATGATGGATTGAGAAAGATAGGAAAAAAAGTATTATGTATGAGGAGCAAGAAGCTGGTTGCTGTTGCTGCTGTTGCCTTTGTTAGGAAAGAATAAGAGTCATAATAAATTGATGGCAACTCGCTATGCTTGAGATTTGTCTGTTGGGAAAAGTATCAGCAGTAATTTTATTCCCTCGCCATATATAAATGCTTCAATGCTCTAAAAGAGCGAGCACACAGCATGCAATGTGTATTAAAATAGATAAATTCTTTTACAGCCTCAAACTCATTTTTTAATAAATGATTAAATGTGTCTCAATTGAGCAAATTTCTCCACATTCTTTAATCTTTCTCTCGCTTTAACTACTCTTATTATTAGATATATATATTTTTTTTAATTTTTGCCATAAAAAGAGTTTGCTTGTGTATACTTACATTTATGGAATGAAGAGTAGGAAATAAGTAGAAAATTATGCTACACATATATAAACCTAATCCAGCACTCTTCATAAGGCCTTATAATCGAATAATCAAATCATCATAAATACAGTAATGTTAATTGTGTATCTCACTATATTTTTCCTCTTCTGCTACTGCTGCTTCCATCCTCATCTCACTCTTCTTCTTCTTCTATAGTCTTTTTTTATATCACGTATAAAGTGAATTCATATGTTCTACTTTAACTATCATGAATTCATTTCTATATATATGTAATCTAAAATATGTATAACGTGAAGAATGAGATCAAAAAACAACGTGTGTGCACATATGTGTGTAATATAATTGATTTTACTTTTCTTCTCTTTTACCTTTTGATAATCATTAAAACTCGCTTGATTCATATTATTTGTGTGTGTGTTTGTGTGCACATGCATGTTAGTTTGAAGAAGGTGAATCAAGATGCAGAAAATGAAACTATAAAATAGTTACTAACTAACTAACTAAGCTCAGCTAAGCAACTTGTTTACAGATAGATACCTTATGATGCTGATGATGATGATATGTTGTGTATAGTATTCATTCATTTTTTCTTCTATCTACCTCTTTCTTTGCATAAAGATAAGAATTTCAATTTTCTAGTGCATGTGAAATTATCATAAAATTATTGTGTAAAAAAAAAGAATAGTAAAAACTAATAATAACAATAATAAGAAAGAATAGATGTTGATTATGATGATGAAAGAAAAAGAAGAAGTAGCTGCAACAGCATTAGTATAGAAATAGAAGAATGAGAACAAAAGAATGTGGAAATGTTGCAGTGAATGCATAAATATGTATAACTCTATCTGCATCCATATCTAACTTTATCTTCTACTCATCCATCCATCCCTATAACGAATAAACTTGCTTGCTAAATATAGTGAAAGAAGTAGTTGTTTAGTTGTTAAATAATTCGATATGAATGCGCGATGGTAATATAATAAGTGAATGTAACAAATACTCTTTAGATTAATAAATTATCTTTCTTTCTTTTTTCGCAAAAATCTTTTTCTCATCATTTGCCGATTTGCCCGGCTCTCTCTATATACACATGTATTTATTTTCGCATGTATCATAAAAGAATATTTTATTTTCATCGTTAAGATGCCTCCTTCTACCTGCCTCACTCACTCGCTTCCTCCTTCTTTTCTTCACTTCATCTAATTCATTCGCGTGAAATAACGATGGGTATAAATTGGAAGGCTTTTAGCATAATCAATAAAATAATGGTATAGTATTTAAAATAATGTGAAACACACGGTTGGTGAGAATAAAAAGAGAGCGCGGCAATGGATTGAATGGCAAAAAAAGGCAGCACAAAAACCGCAATCTTATTCGATTGTTAATTGAAAATTAAACTATACAATTATTAATTAACTGCACATTTCAAATTTGAAACAATTAACCTGGGCATAGTAAAAAAAAGAAAAGAAGAGTTTCACCAAAAAATGAAAATTCTCTTCGCCACCTTCTTTTCTTCTTCGTTACTTTATTTTTTTAGTTTAAAATTCTTTTTTTTTGTAATCACATTTTTCTTTCTTTTCGCTCTTTTTGTCTATTAGATCTGCAAATTGGTACCCTGAAACGAAAGTGTGCGAGCTTAACGAAATGGATCGGATAACATTGAGCGGTTTGTCGTCATCATTCAAAGCAAATGATGGTGTCGAATATCTCGAGAGTAACTGTATTGAAGAGCCAACTAAATTGTGTGAATTTAAGCATTTACAAGGAAAAATTTTGAAGACTGTCGATGCTGTTTATCAGGATGTCAATTCTATCGAAGAATGTCGTGAACTTTGTCTTAGTGCACCCTTCAAGTGTCGCTCATATGATTATGGTGATACAGGTGATTCTGTATGCAGATTAAGCCATCATAATAGACCCACACTCATCGACATTCAAGATCCATATTTAGAAGTACCTGAAGCAACAACACACGAATTATCAGGCTGCTATAATGTGACAATTGAATGTCGCGCATCAGACATGATTGCTAAGATCAGAACATCTAAGTTGTTTGATGGAAAAGTATATGCGAAAGGCTCGCCCAATTCATGCTCTATTGATGTCAAGAATGCACTCGAATTTGAATTACGAATGGGCTATCAAGATATTGAGTGCAACGTTCGTCAAAACGGTCTCGGTCGCTATTTGAATGACGTTGTTATTCAGCATCACGATATGATTGTTACATCCTCAGATTTGGGATTGGCTTTAACGTGTCAATATGATCTGACAAACAGAACCGTTTCAAATGATGCTGATTTGGGAATAAATGGTGAGATCGAACCATCGCTGTCAGAGGAAGTAATTGTCGACAGCCCCAATGTTATAATGCGAATTACAACGCGCGATGGCAATGACATGAAAGAAGTGGCAGAAGTAGGCGATCCTCTGGCACTTAAATTCCAAATTATGGATAAAGAGAGTCCGTTCGAAATCTTTGTTCGTGAGCTTGTCGCTATGGATGGTGCCGATAGTGGAGAAATCACGTTGATCGATTCGCGTGGCTGTCCGACCGATCACTTCATAATGGGACCCATTTATAAAAGTGCAGAGAGTGGAAAAATTCTAATTTCACATTTTGATGCTTTCAAGTTCCCCTCATCACCGACCGTTCAATTTAGAGCACTCGTTACGCCTTGCATGCCGACATGTGAGCCTGTGCAATGCGATGACGATGATTTCGGTAACGGCGGCGGCGTCAATGAGTTAAGATCCATCATTTCTTATGGCAGAAAGCGTAGATCAATTGTTAATGGAACGGAGAGTGAGTTGATTAGCAGAAAGAAGCGAAAGGTTGATGAAAAAACGAATAGTGCTCTTGAAGATATGCTTTTGGTACAAACAATTCAAATAAATGATAAATTCGGTTTTGCTAATAAGCAACAACAAGCGAAACCAACAAAATCGACAGCAGGTGACAATAGCGAAACTGTTTTCTATGTTACATCTGGAGAACAAGCATTCTGTGTCAACGGCTTAGGTGAGAATTAATTTTTTTTCTTTTTTTACTTACAATATAAAAATGCCTGATATGTGTAATTTTCTTTATTTCTTATGCTCGTGTTCTCGACGACAATAATTAATTTAATTAACATTCATTTACGTATGCAGGTCTTATTCTCACTGGTACGGTCTTTTTACTTGCTCAACTTGTTGTCATTGCATTGTGGATGCATCAGAAAGATTCGAAATTGAGAGCACCATTATCAACTTCATCAGCCACTTCCAGCACTGGTAGTTCAATTTATGACAGAAATTATGCAGCTTTTCGATAAATCAGCCAACCTTTTATTTCCAACAAATTGATTGAACTCCATCAATAGATCTATGAAGAACATTTTTCTAAAATAATGTGCAAGAAAAGAAACAGAATTGAAAATTAGGCTAATTTATTTATTAATAGACTTTTACTCCTCAAATCCATTAATTAATTGATAATTTTTTCTTGCGCCATTAAATGGAAATTTCTCAGCAGCGCATTTAATATTTTTAATAGCCATAAAATTTATGTATACTTACTTAATCCCCAAATTTAGTTATCTATCCGATGCTTTCATATGTTTTTTTCTCTCATTATTAAGCGAAAGGAAAAAACGAGATAAGCAATTAAGAGAGACTTTATTTGAGGATTGACTTCTATTTTTTAAAAAGTAAAAAAGCGAAATATGACGAAAACAAAAAATGCATTTTTTAAATGAAAAATTAAAACTTAGATAGACAAAAAAGTTCTTTTTTGAATAATAAAAAGATGAAAAATTTTGAAAATGATAAAAGTTTTTTATTCTCTAAATTAAATTGATTTGATTGAAATTTCCTCCCGATTTCAGCTTTCTTTTTGATCTCTTTCATCTCATCTTTAACTATCGCCGACGCCTCATATATAAGTTCATATGTTGAAATTCGGATTGTATACATAGAGAATCATTTTGTATATGATATTAATCAATCACTCGCATCTTGGAAGCTCCACTAATTACGGAATGATGAAAAAAAAGTTGAACTGCAAAGGCAGTACGAGAGGTGAAAGAAAAAAAAAGATATAGAAAGTACACGACCACGGATCGGAGTACTTAAGCGCATTTTTGTCGCCTCTGATCAGTGTTTATTACAGATTACAGAAACAACAGATTCGTTTCTAATCAGAAATTTGATTAAAAAGAAATTA
>JACWBX010003042.1:1178-72588 GCA_014622435.1 Polypedilum pembai
TAAAATCGATAACTTTTTGAGCAAAAAAGTTGCTCAGTTTCAGCAGCCTCTATAGGTCAAACACTTGACTTAAAGCAAAATTGGATTTTTTATATGAATAGCATAGACCAAGAGCTTTCCAACGATATATAATATATAGTATGAAATTAAAGTGCAATTTCTGAATTAATGCCGCTTTTTTTGAATTTCGCCCCATTGTGCAGTGTTTACAAATAAATTTTTCGATAAAAATTTTTTTACGGTAAATATAAACCTTTTGTAGCAGTAAAATGCTTCAGTATTGTTTATAATTGATATTTTTAGTGCAATGAAAAATTTCTTTTATCAAATAAAAGAGAAATTAAAATTTTTAAGAATAAACTTTTTTGCATCATTGGTTTTTGCTTTTGTCTTTTCGCATCTTTCGTCGAAGCTTTTTTCCCCTGAAGTTTTACTAAGGGGTATATACATTGATGAATCTCATTGAATTTTAAAATTTCCACCACCGTTAAATGCACTAAGAATGGAATAATTTTTTACAACATTATTTAAAATTAAATGATTACGTTATTGATTTTAATGAGTTATTTGTATGATATTTATTAAATAATAATTTGATTAAATATTCTAAGTAGTGACGACACTTTATTTAATTTATTTCATCAAACAAATTTAAATTCTAATGAATTATGAGAATGAGACAGAAAATGAAATGAGCAAGAGCACACCATCATCGTCATCATCATCAAACATTACATTCATAAGCAGCATACACATACACTCATCAGTACCGAACGAACCTTCCGTCTGAACTGACGTATTTTTATAAACGTGCGTCTCTGTTGAAATAAAGAAAAGACATGAGCATAAATGAACAAGTTTTTAAAAATTAAAAATTTTTTAGTGTCTTATTAAATTGCATTGATGTTAAATAAAAACTGCACGACAAGTGAAATAGTTGAAAAATTTCGTGCCTTGCATTCTTAAAATAAAAAAAAAATAAGAGATTGAAAGTAAACCAAATAACGCAAGAAGGGGAAAATTGGATTGTGAGAATTAGAGACGTTAATTTACGCGCAACAAACGCAGAATTATTAATTTTTAACGGCAAAAGGAAGCAACAGCTAACTTTTTAAGGACTAAGCAATAAATAACAGTTTACTTTATTGAATTGCATGCATGAACTGATAAAACTAGTTTGGTAGAATTTACACACATCGTTATATTATCGTTAAACATACTGTGTATAGCAGTCGTACATGAAAGTAATGTTGTGAATACCATAGAGTGAACATCTGCCTACCTAGTAAAAAAATACATATATTTTTATACATTGCTTACCTACTTTGTGTGAAAAGCAGCAAGTAAAAATGAAGTGAATGAAGAAAGAGAAAATGCAAAGTTTATATTTTGATCTATTAATCCATCTCATTGGCAATTGTGCATAAATTATTAACTTATATAAAATTAAAGTGAACTCATCATCATCCCAAAAGATAGAGAAGTGAAAAAAATAATCTTGTGAAATTTAAGAAGAAGCTGCATCATTGAGAGAAGAATAGAATAATCCAAAAATGAAAAGAAAATTTCAAGTGAACGATTATTGATAGCTAGCTTCTTAACATTTAAAGAGAGAAGAAGAAAATATATATATCATTCAATTGCGAGATCACGGCGGCATTAAAGAAAGAATAAAGTGTAAAGAGAGAGAGAGAGAACAAAAAAAGCAATGTTAAAAATGAAAATTAATAAAAAATTTAAGATTTGAAGATCATATCGAGAACAGTGAAGTGAGAAATTTATAAATATAAAGTGAAGCGATATCGATATTATTCTATTCTGTGAGCTTCCCCTTTCACGACTTCTCTCTGTCTTTCTCGCGCATTGAATTCATCATTTCGACTATATGTATCAAGTCTTTTTTATGGAGGCACCATTGCTTACACGAATTTAATGAATTTCAATCTCTGATCATCGCACAAGCCTTTCTTCTTTCAAAGGAATCCTTCGTCGTATATTTTTATTTTTTCAAACTTTATTTCTCTTCACATCAACTTGTTTTCATCGAAAATGAATTGGATTTCTTTCTTCATTTGCATTTTTTTGACATTCTCACAGGTAAGAAGAGAGACTCATACATACATTTTTTCTTCAATTTGGAAATTCAAGAATACTAAAAAGAGCGTTTTTAATAGATTTAGATGACATGATACATGTTAAGAGATATTATCGCTCCTCTGTAAAATAAGAAAAGAGCAAAAAAAAAGAAGAGAAAGAGATTGTATTGGGCAAAAGATAAATTCGTGTCGAAGAACTGAATTGGAGAAATATTTTTCTGCAGATTCGGATTAAGGACTTGGATTTTGTTGTACATAAATTTTTTTGTGTGAATTTTTCGAAATTCTGACAGCCGTTTATTGTTTTCCACATCAAAATATTAAATATTTACAAAAAGTCACGTTATTTATACACCTATTTATATGCCCATAACGAGTGAAAGAGAATTATTAAGTAGAACAAAGGCGCAAACAAAAAATTAAAAAATTGATGAGTCACATAAGTTGCATCATGCATAAATAAACCTTCTTCAGCATCAACAAGCCTAAGTTAAATGATTTATAGTAATTTTTGCTGTAATAAAGATTATAAGACTTAGAAAAATATAGGCGAGTATGTTGTTGCTGCCAACGATATAACGAGACAGTTTCCATCTTCTTCCTCCACTTCTCTCAGCCGCTCTTTTTAGTCATCGTTTCACACCTCGAACAAAAAATATTCATTCATAACTTTATTATATTCATAATAATAATAACTTATTAATAAGCGATTATTTAAATTTCCTATGAATCACAAACGTATTTCAATTCCACACTACGATGAGTGGAAGGAGCTCCCAGTTCGTTACTGATAATACAATATACATAAAAGAAGAAATACAGAAGAGTTTTATTGAAATAATAAAAAATTTTGTATTGTTTTTTAACATATTTCACGTATAAAATAAAATGTAAAGAGAAAAAATGCTTAACAGAGTGAGAGAGAAAGAAAGAAAGAAAAAAAAAATGTTAAAGACATATTTCAAGACGACCCATGTGCTGCATGTATGCGTGTGTGTTGCTTTAGACTTCTTACACTTTTACTATAGATATAATATAATAAGAAACGAAACTGGTTCACAGTGTGGCTGATTTCTTGCAGCACACCGGTGTTATGGCTCGATGTTAAAGCAATAAAGATGTTCAAACTCATCACCCTGTAGAAAGATTTAATAAAAAAAATACAGTATAATATTTTAAATACCTCAGAATGTGTGCGTAGAATCAAACACCAGTAAACCAAAGAACCTGATGAAAGAAATGTAAAAAATCAGAATTGAATGAACGAAAAAAAGCTATTGGACGTTGAATTGTTTTCCCACGATCAACGTTAGGAGTTGTAAAAAATATATGTATAGATTATATACGTATACTTTGCTCGTTCGCTCATATACACTGTGTGTGAAGAACCTGAGCATAAAGATCAAAAAAACGCAAAAAAGAAGTATAAAATCTTTCGGAAAGTAAGCTGAACGCACACAAAATAGTTCTTCTTGCTGTTTCTTCTCCGATTATTATTTTTTTTAGAAGAAATAAAGACTTTTAAAATCATTTAATTCTTTCATTCTTCAATCCATAATTAAAGTAGTTATCATAAAAAAGCAGTGCAAGAAAAAAAAGTTGATTCGATTGTAGTTTGAATGCGAATGTGGAAATATAAACACAATGTCTTTTCCATATATTGTTGCTGATATTAGCAGATTTCACTCCATGACAAATAAATTTCTTTCATTCTTTATTGCTTGTTATTCACTTATTTGTCAATAAAACTGCTAGAATTATTTATTCAGGTGTTATCGATATATTTAATATTTTATTAAAAGAAATTTAATTGAATATTTACAATGTATCATTTCTTATTAAACATACTATGTTGATGATTTGCAAAAAATGTCGATGTGATTCATCAAAATATTTATTGAACTCTTTTTCTCTCGTCTCGATCGTCAATGCCTTTTAATGTTTATCATCATTTTATAAATATACATTTACAAACATAATTTTATTCGTCGTCTTTCGAGCATAAAAATAAGCAATTAGGAGACAGTAAAATGAGCAATGTTATATTAAATTCTGATGTTCTGTTGCTGTGTGTAAGCGAGATCATGTTTCTTGACGATGTTGTTTGAAATTTAACCAGACACAATATGAGGTAGTGGTAATGAGTAGTCAAAATTCAATCATATACCAGACATCATGATTTTATCAATGAAACCACTAATTTGGCTATATCTGATTATTGTATAAGCACTGCTCTGTCATGAACCAGTCTTACTCTATTTAAGTGCTTTGATGCAGATACACTTGATTTTCTGACTGAAAAGCATTCATTTGTTCAATTTAAGTCATAAAAAAAAGATGATGTCTGTCTAATCATGGTTTAGTTAATAAGCAGAACATTTTTATCTTTTGATAATAAATTTTATATTTATTATTCATAAATAAAACCGGAAACAGAAGCATTCTTTAAGTAATAAAACGACAGGTAGATTATAGAATTAATTTGATATTGCGAAAGATTTCACAATGTTGTGAAAAAATAGAATGAAATTCTAAAGATAGACAAATCCAGACACAAGTTTTATTTCTTTTTGAACACGATGGTTGGGGAGAGAGAAAATATTTAACAAATGTGTACGTATTCAAGTTACAAGTGATATATGATTTAAAAATATGTGAAAATGAAAGAGGAAAATTAATTTCACGATATAAGCGAAAAATGATCGAGCGACTTTTGTTGCAGTTATTTCTCTTCATGTTCATCTTTTTTTTCGGCATCTACAGTAAACATGTATAATATACACACGATAGCTCATGTTTACTCATTGATGCACAGTGCGAAAAAAAAGAAACTCTCCCTCGACTCTTTCTTACGCTTTTGCTTCTTCTTTTTCTTTCTCCGATATTCGTCTTTTACAAGCGAGCATGTATTTCATGTTTGTATGCGTGTGCAAATATTTCTCAGACCGTACATATGCTCCTCGTGTTCATGTTCAGCTGGAGATATATCAGGCAGGACGGCTTAAAAAGTATTTTTTCCCAACTGCCTTTGCGTTTGTCTTACTTCTCATTTTTTTCTTAATTTCTTTCTTCTTTACACTTTTTGCCTTTTAATTTATTATGTGCCAAAGAAAAATTGCTATAGATGAAGTATTTTTCTCTTTCTTCTGGATTAGCAATATACATATATGTATAAATATACAGCATGAATTATCACGAAATCCCAGACTTCTTTTAATGACTGCATACTTTTTTTTTTCATTTTATATTCTGGTAGGCATCAAACATGCAATTCTTGGCAATAGCAACACACACGTAAAAGCAAAGGAACTTCTGAGAATTTTCGAAACGTTTTCTTCCCTTTCTTTCTATAAACTTTCAAAAAAAGCAGAGTTTGATTAGTGAGGATCAGAAAATGTAATGAGACATTGATTGACTGCCAGCGACTAACGGTCATGCATTCTCTGTCTCACCTGTTTCCATGTAATCATTGACATTTTCATAAATGCAAAAAAAATTTTCTGAACCCAGTCAAACAACTACCTTGCCTGTTTGCAACAGCATCTTGAGATTTTTCTTGATAAAAAGTGATTAAATGTAATTTGTCAAAATTTATTGCGGCAATCATAACCTCGCGCAAAGCTAAAAGAAGTAGCAAAATAAACCGCTGTCTTTTATCTATCGTTTCAATTTGTTTCAATTTTCATTCGCATTGCTTTTGTACAAATCTTTTTCTCCGTCAGCCAGTAAGCAAGAGCAAAAAAAAAAAATAAAAGAAAAAAACAGAGATTATTATTGTGTTTCATTGATGAAGAAATACAGAGAATCCACTCTATAACATTTGCTCATAGCGCCCCGAGGCTTCGTCTCTCGTAGGTCAAGTTGCATTTCTGTGGCAGTGAACGTCGTCGATGCTTTACTGTTTATGCTTTTTACGATGTCGTCATATATTTGTTGCATTTTTTTCTTCTCTCATACTACTTGCTCGCTATGTCGATTGAAATGAGAATTGTGCACGGTAGTGTACGGTGTGATGATGCCACGGGCAAATTGTTGAATGTTGAATTGCTACTCATGTCTTTAGCGAAGAAAAGAAGAGAGAATCCCCGCTTTTAGATTAAGTTCGTGTCGAGAGCTATGAATGGAATAGAGTGAGAAGAATTGCGAGAATTTAAATTAGCCATTTTAATGAGTTTATTATGTGCAGTTCACATTCACGTATGTGAAAAAGATAAAGAAAAAGAGCGCGCGCACGAGAGAAATGTGTAAAAGATATTTTGACAGTTATGAGCGATTTAGTTACACATAGTGCGATCAAAGGCCTGAATAAATTGTATGTCAGCTGAAATAACAATAAAATATTCACCCAAAAAGAGCAGTGTAAATAATAATAATAATAATGTACTAAGTCATGAATGGTAATATTAATAGTAAATTCAGGGCTTGTCTCTTACTCTAAACTTTAGAAAGTCGAGGGTGTCAAAAATCTCTTTCTAAATGTTGTGTGCGCCTTTGTTAAATTTCGTACAGGCCCCCTTTTTTTAAAGCAAATTATTATTGAGCGACGACTACATGTATTTATTACACACGAAGAGCTTAAATGAATGCATAAATATTTAACACAACAAACTTATTCCCATGATTTGAAATTTGCCAATTTCATTAATTGAATAAACATTTTTCTCTTTCTTTTCTTTTTTACAGATTACGTGTTCCGGAATATTTGAACTGAGACTAAAGTCATTTCAAAATGATAAAGGTGAAAATAATTTTAATCGATGCTGCACGGAAAAGCAAACAACAACTGGCGCTTGTCAAGGGAGCTGTAAAACGAGATTTCGAGTTTGCTTGAAGCAATATCAGGCCGAAATCGACACTACATCACCGTGCACATTTGGCTCGGCTGCAACATCAATTTTAGGCGAAAATTCATTCAATCTCACACAATTGTCTATGGTAGCGAGGAAGCAGCCACAAGACGATTTATCAACTAATCCAATTAGATTTCCTTTCGAATTTACGTGGCCTGTGAGTATTAAAGCTCCTTCTTCTTCTTCTGACATTTTTTTTTCTCTCTTTCTTTCCCATACTTGTTTGTTCTTTATGAATAACAATATTAATAAAAGAGAGACATCGTTGATCATCATTCTCGTGAGAGAGTAAAAAATTAATTCTTAAACGATTCTATATACCTACTTGGTTGAATTTCATATCATAATTTTGCAATAAATCATTTGATCAATAGCGATCATTGATATTTCTACTTAATTTTTGATTCATTGATCGATTTTAAAACTCTTCTTATTTACTGGATTGTATGTGATACAATAAAAATACAAAACAGAAGACGTTCTTCTCGCTTAAAGAGATTTTGTATCCTTTCAAAACCCTGATACAATCTGTTAGCTATTTTAGCGAGAGAAGGAAGAGCGAAAGAATGTGTATAAAGCAAAGAGAGCAAGAGAATGAGAAAAAAAGTAAAAACTGCCTGAATCATTTTTTTTTCCTTCTTACTTTTTTCTCCGGGCTTGAAAGCATAAGGAATTTTTTCATACAAATAAAAACTCTATACAAAACCATATGCCGCAAAATTTTCAAATGCCTGCCTGACTATCGAGTAAAATCCGCTTGTCAGTGTGAGTTCGTGATGAAATGAAAAAGAGAACGACGGCAAGAAGCAGAAGTTTGTGCATTTTAATGTTATGCCTGTGTTATGCGAGAGTGTAGTTGTTGTTGTTATGAAACATCTGCTGCTGCTTCATTATTTCAGGTTATGGCCGCCAAAAATTATATTTTCTTCGTTCTTTTTAAATTTAATGAAAATAAATTTATAATAACTTTTTTTTTGGCGATAAGGAAAGAAATCAAATTAAATTAAATTATAAAATAATTTTCCAAGCAGAAATTCTGTTTAGAATTGAGACATAGACAGAGAATGAATAAAAGTACGTAGCATTATTCAGCTATTTTTGATAGCTCATGCTCATGGTCTATGTCGTTACGTTTAATCTATTTTCAACATTTCATGACTTTTTATGCGCTTTGTGGCGCGTGTCGTTCGAATGGGAAATCACTTATGGTGTGTATATGTTCATATTTATATGGTATGGTATGTCTGATTGAAATTTTCGGTTTGCTAGTGATGTCTTCTTTACTTATTCATTTCAATGCTGCCGTTGATGCTGCTGCGGCGAGTACTTTACAAAAAAAAGAATGATACAGAAACGTGTTTTTTCCATTCTGGGAAAGTTATTTCAAATTCTCATCTAGCAATCGAAACTGTTAAAATAATTAATATTTAAACCTCCATCCATCCATCCATCCATTTGTTGTTATGCTCTCTGCATGGCCTGGAGAGCAGAAATCGTGCTCGCTTCGTCTTCTCTTTCTCATACTCATACACACACTTCTCTTCTTCTGTTATTGCTAGTAATGATTGCTTTATAAAATAAAAATAAAAACACCGCTGCTGTTGTTGTTCAACACGGGCCGGCTATCACCGTCGTCATGAAAATGAAAATGAGAAATTCTAAACAAGAAACGTGTGCAATTCAAATTTCAATTGGAAAAGATTTCAATTTTCTCTCTCTCTCTCTCTCTCTCTTTCTTTTCAACATTTCTTTCTCTTCATTAACGAGCATTTAATTTCTTCGTTCGCTTTGTTGTTTTTTGAAACATTTTCAATCGTCGTCTTCGAATAGCGAGCGAGCAGCAGCAAATGAGGAGAAAGAAAGAAAAAAAAACGTTTTAATGCTTCATTCGGTAATTAAAATTAAATCGGTTGGGCACTTAAAATTCTATTTGTTATACTCTTTCACAATTTTTTTATTTCTTCAAAAACGGAAGTGGTCCAGACTTTCCAATCGATTTATATTTACAACGTACTAAGTACATATCGTGAAATAATGATCGATGATTTTTCGTTACAACTGCAATAATGAAATTCATTTATTGATTTTTTATGTCATTTCAGCGTGCATTTACACTAATTGTTGAGGCCTATCATGACGTATCAAACGACGACGGCATATCGAGATCATCAACTGGTAAGTGTCAATAAATGATACCACTGCTGTGAAATTTGCATAAGTAAATAGATTTAAATTTTCAACAATGTAATCAAAACGCCACGTGATATTGAATATTTCGTTTCATCTTCAATTCAATAAAGCCATTAGGCTCGGAAGATCTTTCGTTTTGGTTTCGTTTCTTGAGAATGAGAATCATGAAAAAGAACAAGATAAAGAAAGAAGAAGAAGGAATACTTAAGGAGTCTCTTTTTCACTCACTTATTATGTGTGATTGTTGAGATCTGAAAGTAAAATAACTTTATGAGAAAAACCAATTGAGATTCGTTCTACCTTTTTAATACAATCTTCATGAGACAGTAAAATTATAATAAAGCATTTCTAAATATTGAAAAATTCTACAAGCAATAATAGAATAGAGAAAACCATCAATTTTTGAGACAATTGTAATAATGTAAAATTTTGATTTCTTGCACATAAGGAATTGTTTGGTTACTAGTTTTAACTTAAAAACTCAATACAATTAAAACCAGAGTTGTTAAAAAAGCCAGTTTCTTCTGTACAGGCAAATTGCCATTTTTTAGAATTCTGATCAAAAGTCTCTAGCTTATAAAAATTTATTAAGATCTTTTTGTTTTTACATTTTTCATACAAATTTTAGTATCCCAAAAAATTATCAAATACTAGACAGCCAATAACTTCTTAATTCAGTATTTTTCAATCTTTAAAATTCGTATACTGATAAAACGAGATTTGACGTTGATTTATAATTGAAACTAATGCATTTTAATGCAATTCAATGAGTCCTTTGAATTTTAAATTTCTTAAAAAGTATCTTAAAAATTTATGCTTTACTCTACTTTGAACATGTTTAAAGACATTAATTTTATTAAATAATGAGATATTTTAAATCCCATTTCCTTTATGGAACACTTAACTAAATTTCAGAGTCCGAAATCGTTTTACAAATAACTAAAAATCAACTAAAATTTAATCGATTAGTGTTTTATTTTTATTCGATTAAAATTTAGTTGAATTTAGTTAGTTGCAACTAAATTTTCAAACGATTTCGGACTCTGCTAAATTTAATTAAAAATTATTACATGGAATTAACTAAAATAAATTAATTTAGTTAACTTTTTTAATGAGTGTTCCAGCCTCAATCCTGTCAACCTTTTATTACGATTGGAAAATAATTTTTTTAATGAGACATTTCCTAGAATTCAAATGTTAACGGTTGAGTAGAGTGTTGAAATGCTCTATAACTTTTTGTTCAAGAAATAGCTTATTCCATGCATCAGAGACAAACAGAAAGATTTTTTGTCTTTTATATTTATTTATTACTTTTCGCCATAAAAAATATATATGAATAGTCCATAACCTTCATCAAATCCATAAATAATATTTTATATTGTCTTCATAATAGACCATAATATCCCAATTCTCATCGTCGTTGTAACGTTCATAAAAAACTGACTACCTCACATTTTTTCCTCTTTTCTCTTCTTCGATATGATATTATTTTTCGAGAAAAAAAAGACACAAGTGCTCATAAGAATATTAAAAGTTATAAGTGTGCGTACATGAAAAGAGGAGAAAATGTATAATCTAACCCTTCCGTTTTGGTTCAGTTATTTTGTTCCACTTGTTTAATATTAAAAAGAAGAACTCTACCTTCATACACATAAGCCATAAGCGATCTCTCTCTCACTCTCTCTCTCTTTTCCATCGTTACCACATCGCATCGTTTATAAGTATACTCTTTTTTTAAAAGAAGTGTATGTATAAAAAATCAGAAAAAGACAAAAAAGCAATTCTTTAAATTTCCGGTCTTGTATTAATTCGAAGAAAAATAATCTTAATGGAGTTTCTGTTTCTCTCTCTCTCTCTTTCACTCACTCTTTTAAAAATTGAATATTTCGGTGCATACTTGAATTCACTGATAATTTTTTTGTTGCTCATTCGATTCCTCCCCTACGATAAAAAAAAGAAGAGAAGGAAAAAACGGAAGTGGTTAAAACAATTCATGATGTGCACATACATCATACACACGCTGAAGAACCATGATTGTTGTTTAATTTTTCTTTATTTATAAAAAAAATTAAAAAAAAAGATAACCTCAGAAATATTGGCACTAAAAAATTCATAATAAGAAATAATGAAAAGCCAACATAAAACATAATTGATTTAGTCGAGCGTTACTTTATGATTCCTTTGCATGCATCCTCAGGAAGTCTCGAATCGAGACAAAAGTCATATTGTTTATAATTTTTGAAGCTGAAATTTTGTATTTATCCACTATCACAATTTTATAACAATTGAATGCCTTATTTGTGCACCATCGTCTGTAATATAAATATCGCATGACGCTGATCAGATTTTTGCATAATAATTTTTCTTTTATGAAAAAGAAAAATTTGCACAGTAAGGCGATTGGAATTTTTCACTTCCTAAACAAGATTTATTTTCGTATTTTTACTTGACACACAAAATTCACAACAGACACACGAGTAAAAAGAAATTGTGTCTCAATAGGAACATATTTTTAGACTTGCAACATTTGGAACATTCATTAGGAGTAGGAGAAGATTAAGACAAAGGAATTTTTCCATTGAAATAAGAAGCTAGAATGAGAGAATGAAAAAAATACTTGGTGTGAATATAAAAATAAAGTTATTATTTGAGAATTTGAAAAATACACACATAATGAAAGACGAGACGAGATTCTAACAAAAATGTGTAGATACATACATAAAAAAGTTTCTCCGGTTGAATAGTTGATGATTGTATGACAAATTTCCTTTGGCTTATTTTATTACAACTTTTTTTCTGAAAGACGAAACGTAGGAGTGAAGTATCATTGTTTTTTTGTGGAGGAGATCGTTTTCACTCATAAAAAGTTTGTCTTTAAAGAACGAATGAAAAATGAATACACAAATTGTACATTAAATCACCTCTTACTTGCTTTTAAACAACAAAATGAAACGAATGATGATGAAAAAATATTGTGATATTGATGAAAATAAATTGATTCATTGCTAGAAATGTCCTTGCTTTATTGTGTTGAGCTCTTGAAATTTTGTTTTACGTAGAAAACAACCAAACGTGTTCTACAACTCAATAGAGACAAAAGCATTATTGTGTAGGTAGTATGGAAGGATAATAATTGAAAAAAGGACAGAGTAGAGCTGACTGCAAGACATCAGATTCCTTTACCTGAAAACTGCAGTGTTCTTGTTGCTTTATTGATCGCTCGAAAGGAAAGCAGAAAAAGAAATACAAAATGTTTAAGCGAAGCATTAGAATAAGAGATGAAGATGGCTTAAGAGAGAGCCAAAAAACAAAATTTTATGTGTAAAAAAACGTCTCCAGAAAAGGCAAAACATCTTGAAAATTTCTCTCTGCTTCAGCTTTCAGCAGATGTTTTACAATATAAATGTATTTTTTAGTATAAAAAACAACCATGTGATACCAAAAAGAAAAAAAAACGAAATGTGTTTAGTGTAATTTGAATTTTGTTTTTTTAGCCTTTTTTCTTTCTTTCTCTCTGCTCATTTACGACTAAGTAATATTTGTGTGTCGAGAGCATATTTTGTTAAATTTTTTAATGATCAAAATTTATCTTTATCTTTCTTTCTAGAATCATTGATAGCCCGTTTTTCAATACAAGGCGAATTGAGTGTCTCTGCGAATTGGACACAATATTCATCACATAAACAAGCTCCCAAAGAAATCGAGTTCGAATATCGTGTTACTTGTGATTCAAACTACTATGGTGCAGGCTGTGAAACACTTTGTCGCGAGCGTGACGATAATTTTGGACATTATGCGTGCTCAGCAACTGGTCAACGCATGTGTCTTTCCGGTTGGCAGGGAGACTATTGTACAAAACGTAAGTCAATCACTTCATTAATTTTTTGCATAAGAAAAAAAAAGAGAGGAAAATAAAAATTAATAGACGAATGCAACAGATGATCTATGCAGGTTTTTATAATCTTTGAATTTCAAAAGCAACAGTTGCTATACCAAAAAAAAAAAAGATTCAGATGACGTCGAACAAATATTCAACAAATGTTGCTGTTTTATTTTTCAATGTTTCACCTAACATCGCTCAAATTATTTCCATTTGTTGAATGTTCTGTGAAAAAGAACAACCTACTGATCTGAAATTCAAATCCTGCATCATCGGAAGGAGAGACGAAGAAAAGAAAAAGAGAAAAAAAATAAAATATGAAAAAGTTACTAGAGATTTTTTTGATATTTATTTCCGCAATGTGTTTCTCCCTACTTGGCATATGTTGAATGTACAGGATTCTCAAAGAAAGAACCAAATGAGAAAAAATATTTTATTACTTTACATCCTCGGAAATCGGATATGCCAGTATTTGCCAAAAAAAAAAAACTCCTCCGTAAACATCTTGAAAATTTAAGAGCATCGCTTGAGAGCGAATAAAATGTGTTTATCTTTCTCATATTAACAGATGACTTCTTCCTCTTGTGTTTTTTTTGCAGCACGCTGTTCTCCCGGGTGCAATTTAGAACATGGACATTGTGAAAGACCCAACGAGTGCACGTAAGTGTCAATAACATTTTTTTGATTTTGAACACACAAAAACAACTTCCAGTGCACACTCTCATTAACTTACTAATGAAGTTTTAACGGTCTTTCCGTTTGTACTTATTTTATAAAGTCATAAAAATTATTATTAACCACTACCACTATATAAACATGACACGCACAGTGTATTCTTATCTAATTTATTATTTTACTTCATGTGTTTTCATATTCAACAGATGCAAGGCCGGATGGAAGGGACCAAATTGTGACGAATGCGAGCTCTATCCAGGCTGCATTCATGGTTACTGTACACAAAAATGGGAATGTATTTGCAACGAAGGCTGGGGTGGTCTCTTCTGTAATCAAGATTTGAATTTTTGCACTAATCATAAACCTTGTCATAATGGTGGAACATGTACAAACACTGGTCAAGGTTCATATACATGCAAATGTGGACCAGGTTTTACGGGAGTCGATTGCGAAATCAAAATGAAAGATTGTAGCGAGAATCCATGTCTTAATAATGGCACATGCAATGACGATCCAAACGGATACAAATGCGAATGCCGATACGGCTGGATAGGCAAACATTGTGAGACTCAAACTGTAACGTGCGCTTCTAAGCCATGTCTGCACGACGGCATTTGTCATAACTCTGTAAGTAAAATGAAAATAATAATTGAAACTCGTTTGCTATGACTTGATATTTTGTAATGAAAACTATCTTTATAATCACGGTTTTTAAATTATTCTTTCTCTATTTTCTCTTTTGTTATGAACAATAGACTATAGGCGCGAGATGTGAGTGTACGATTGGCTATAGTGGACGATATTGTGAAATGCAAGTTCAAAACTGTTTACCAAATCCCTGCCAAAATAATGGCAAATGTAATGCTTTGAAAGGCAATCATTATCAATGTCAATGCGAGGAGGGCTTCAAAGGCTTATTGTGTGAGGAAAACATTGACGATTGTGCCGGCAATCCTTGCAAGAACGGTGGCACATGCATTGATGGCATCAATCAATATCAATGCAAATGTCAATCTGGTTATACGGGCGTTAATTGCGAGAAACGAGTTGACTTCTGTCGAACGAAGCCGTGTGCAAATGGCGGTACATGCATTGAAGAGGGCAACAGTTTTAAATGCCTTTGTCGAAATGGTTTCGAAGGCAACGATTGCAGTCAAGACATTGATGAGTGCTTATCATCTCCATGCAAAAACGGTGCATCATGCATAAATCGAGTCAATTCGTATGAATGCAAATGCAATGACAACTTTCAAGGAGTTAATTGCGACATACCCGTATCATTTAAGTTAGAGAATCAGCCATCGACGTCGACTTATCAGGAGGCACAGATCTCAAAAGAATACATGAGTGCAACTAAAGTTGCAATCATTGCTTTTGCATCGGTGGCTGTTCCGCTAGTGGCAATTTGTGGCATCGCTGCTGTTATTTGTATGAAAAGGAAGAGGAAACGAGAGCAAGAGAAGGATGATGCAGAAGCGCGTAAACAAAATGAACAAAATGCATCGCATATCACACACTTGCACCAGCATCATCATAATTCAATAGTGGCCATTAAGCGAACATCTAATAGTAATATGGCACTCGATTCTTCTACTCATCATATGATCAAAAATACATGGGACAAGAGTGTTAATAATATGTCGCATTCAGTGGCCAGTATGGATGATGGATGCATGAATGTTTATGGAGCGATGTCAAATTTTGGCGATCACACAGTATCCAATACAAATCAGCTCCTAAATTCTAGTGATAGTTATCAGTCTCAAATGATGCCTCAAACACTTCAGCGTGCAAAAAGTCAAAAGCAGCTGAACACCGATCCAGCTGTTGTAAATCGTGCATCGATAATCATGCATCGGCATCATCAGCAGCAACAGCCAAAAAAAGAATTAGCGCTGGATAACAGAATATCATTACTAGATGAATCGTGGAGTGGGAATAATAATGCTGCCAGCACTAGTCGACAAATGGATAGATGTAGTCCTCAGCGTATATAAAATACGGCAGTTTTTCATAATATATTAATATACTACATAAATAAGATTTTGCTTTTTCAAAGATGAAAAACGTGACTCTCTTTTTATTCGTCTGTTCATCTTTTATGACTATGATGATTAAACGATCTCAAAAAATGTATGTATATGAAGAGAGTAAGAAAAAAAATTGAAATAGAATGAATTTTTTCTTAAAAAAGTAAGGAGGAAATGTAAAAATTGAATATCGAACAATCCATATACAAAAAATGAAAAGAACAAAAGATCACTTAAACGCAAGCAGGCAGACAGTAATTCTGAATACGTGAAAGACAGCTCTCCAAGATTCAATCTACGATTTCTTTTTGAATAGCTATAGAGAGGAAAAAAATTATGACACTTTCCTATGATATGTTCATTAGTTTAGCCGCGGCTTCAATTTCATTTCATTTCAATTTGTTATAACTTCTCTTTTTAAGATCATTTAAATTTTTGTATTAAATATGTATCGTATATGGTATGAACATTCAATCTACATATTTTTATGAAAGGTAAAAAGAGTGAGCGATCGGATTCATGTAAGAAGAAAGATCCATTAATTAATTCGATTGGGATTCGATTAATCTGCCTATACATATGTATATAAAGATAATGTTATTATAATGATGAGACTTTTCAAGAAAAAAAAATTAAAAAACTAAAAATGTACACATGTAAATTTTTTAATTTCATAAGTATTCTATTTTGTGTTTTTAACTTTGATAACAAAATATAGAATTTCTTTATTCATTGGGAAATCATAGGTATCTATTTATAAATATATACAAGACTTAAACTATGAACTGAAAAGAAACTTAGTAAGAGGGAGAGAGAGAAAAGAAAAAAAGAGTAGAGACCAGTAGTATGCCTTTTTATTTAACAATTGAAAACAATAATTACAGAGATACATTCATTATGTATTTTCTATCTCATGGCAAACACTCAATTTGACTCTGTAATTTTAACTATTTCTTCTGATTCCATGTTATGAAATGATTTTTGAGTTTTTGAGACTTTTCACTAAACATATAATTAATTCAATATTTATGATATGTAAAAATGTACCGAATGAGTGAATAGTTCTATAGTAAGCCTTATACTTTTAATCTTTAGGTATACTCTTTTAACTATTCTTATTAACTTCATGAGAAAAAAAATGCAGTGGCTCTCTCTTTGAATATGATATAAATGCATACATGTATGTTGATGATAATTGCTAAGAAACGGTGTTATTTGAAGTAAAATAATGACCAGTTAAAAATTATGAGATATAAGACAGTTTGCTCTCCATATCTCACTCATCATAATTACATTCAGTCATTGTTTGATAATAATTTCGTATTGTATATTATTAAATTCACAATATTTTTTTAAGTAAATTTTAACATTCGAAGATATTGCCAAAACTATTTTTTTTTTAAATTTCTATTAAAAAATAAATTAGAAATTTTAAAATTTAAAAAACCTAATCTTAAAAATCATGAGTTAACTACTTAAAATTCAATAACTTCATATTGTTACAAATTTATAGCAGAACAAAAATAGATATTTTCCTGGGTGTTTTAAAAATTTCTGCTGTGCAGATACTTAAAAAAAGTAATGTCATTCATTAAATTTTTTGATAACTTTTTTTTATTAAATTAAATTGTCTATTTTAAAAATAAATTAAAAAAATAAAAAACTTCAAAAGATTGAAATGAAAAAAATATTTTGTTTTATTTAATTTTCATGTTACAGCTTTCTTATTAAATGGGTTATGCGAAAAAAAGGATTATTATAAGATTCAACAATCTTAGTGAAGTAAAGAGTTGACGAAAAAGTCTGACACCACCTGTATTACTTTATTAAAAAATAAAGCAGATGTTATGAACATCTTTAAGAGAGCGTCGCTTGTATTGTAGTTTTTACATGCTTCATTCATTTTAGTATGTTTATCATATTTTTGGAGGGAATTGAGAATCAGAAAATGCATGCAAACTATTACTATATACATGTGCCAAGAAAATTACATTTTACAGATGCAGAAAGGAAAATTTTTAATGTTTTATGATAGTGGTTCAGGAAGTTATAAAATTTAGAAAATATTCCTTTATTATTTGTGTGTGAATGTCGATAATAATTTGTTTTATAAAAAAATTATTCTTTTATTTAATAAAAGATAATCTGACAAATAGAGAACCGTTAAGATTCAAAAGATATAGCAAAGTCAAATAAAAATAAATAATATTCGGAGAAATTAAAAAATTTTATGCAAACACATAATTTGAAATTCATTTTTACTTGCTTAGGTAAAAGTTTAAATAACGGCTTTAAAAAATTCAAAGTTCCAAGGGGTATATCCAATAGTCGAAAATTTCTATGAAAATAAAAAAAACATGTTTGGAATAATAAAGCAAAATTCACAATTAATTAAACTAACATATAGAACATACCAGCCAATTCAAGTAAGTTATTTAATATTTTACAAATGAGATGTGTGAGATATTAAGTTATTTAAAAAAAATATCTTTATTTTTAGATTAAAGTAAGAAATTATGGAATGGCAACTTCAGAGAAATCGTCTGCAGATGATACGTTTTTGCGGCGAGATAAAACTAGTAAAGCAATGAAAGCCTATATTGATCGTGCTCAAGAGCATGATAATTTTATGAAAACGCAACGAGAAGAGTTCGAGCTTGGAAAAAGACATCTCGCAAACATGATGGGAGAGGATGCAATATTATACGAAGATCAAGAAAAAATTGATGTAAGAGTTTCCTCTTGAAAAGATTCAATAATTTTTTTAGAAAATTTTATGATTTTTATATTCTAGGAAGCTATTCAGTACCTTATGCCATCAGCTTTGTATGATAAAAGAGCTCGTCCAATGATGAAACCCCCAGAAAAAATTTTCCCTGAAAGAAAAGCGGCTGAATTTGATGAAACTGGAAGACCATATAGCTTTTTATTTTACACGGGCAAATCAAACTTCTTTCAGCTGCTTTACGTGAGAAACAACATTGATATTATTATCCTAAAATTTTATATCAATTATTTTATATATTTAGGATGCTGTTGAACATTTAAATGCTTTAAACAAATTTGAAGATGAAATGATTAGGCAACAAAAGACTGTTGATTCTGCCCTAAAACTGTAAGAAAAATTTTCCATTTAAATAAAGTTATAATAATGTGTACATTTTTAATTTTAGGGAGCTTACTGGCTCAGAATGGATTTCTCAAAATCAACTAGAACTTAAATTAGTAGAAAGTATTCAACCAGTAGAACATCGATATTTCATTAATACAATGAATCGTCTAGCTGAACATCCATATTCGTATCGTGTAAAAGAATTTATTGATCAATATAGGAAGCCACTAATGAATCAACAAATTATATTTGATATTCCTAAACCACAGTTAGATCAAGATGGAAGACATTTTATTACAGTTTATGGTAAGAGTTATATATTTTAGCGTTACAATTGAATGTTTAATTACTGAAAATTAATATTTGAGTGCTGACCATTTACTGTTGTGTGTTTCAGTGCTGAGCATTGAATTTTTGAGTGTTTAGTGTTCAATTTCCAATATTTGCGTACTTTTAGTACTAAAAATTTACGCTTCAGTGTTAAGCACTTGTTTAAAAAAAATTTCGTCTTAACATTTAATATTTTAGTCGTTTCAAAAAAATATACCAAAGTTTGAAGCAAAAATTTATGTTAATATTACAAATTTTCAGAATGCCTTCGCAAAAGAGCTCGTGGAGATGTCACTTTGAAATCACCAGGCACGGGAAAAATATCAATCAATGGTCAACCAATAACATATTTTGAATCAGATCAAAGTCGAGAACAGGTATGTAAAAATTTAATCATTTGGTACACAAATGAATATTTCAAAGCATTCCACATGCATATCGCGCATTTTCTCTGTATAAATCACAATGTTAGAATGTCACTAACATAAAAAGTGATTAAAGTATAGTCATGCTGTGGAAAATGCTAACAAATTGCAACAAATAGATACAAATCTCTTTATATTTCAATGTCATCGGAAATAATGAAAAGTTAAAAATAATGTACAATAGTCACACAGTTAATACCGGACACGAAAATTCATGAAAAAAAAAATTAATGCAAAAAGAATTGTCATCGATTTTCATGATAAATCAGTCCACAAAAAGAGTAAAATTCATATTGCTCAATTAAACGCTTCAGGTAAGCTAGAGACACTTTTTTCTTCTCTTTGTCGGAATTTTATGTGAAATACGAAAATTTTTAATTTTTGTTACATATAACGCAAAAATAAAGGAACTAAATGTGCTTATCGCTGAGCAAACTTTTATCACATTTACATATAAATCTTTTAATAGTAGCATCTCTGAAGCTCGACTATTTATTTAATTCTCTACAAGAAAAGAAAATCATAAATCGTGCGACGTCAGTTACTGTATGTTTGTGATAAATAATTCAAAATGAATAATACACTTTTTGTATTGTTATTATTACTATTCTTATTTTTAATTTCAATTTGACTTAATTCAGTCGTTATTTGTACCTCGAACGAGATAGAAGGCTAAAAAAATTTCAAACTTGAATAATTTCTTTCAAATACAAGTTCACATGCACTAGTGTATACTGCAAAAAGAAATAACAATTCATGCATGTGTACGGTAGTGCGTGTATGAAAATAAGTTGATATTAATATCGCAGTAAAGCACAACTTCTATGATAAAAATAATTTAAACAGTTCAGCTAATTTTTTGATGACATTGTTATATAATTAACATCTAGTTATCAGTTTTCATCTTCAAAAAAACATTCTTTATTGTAGTGGTTTTTTGGAGCAAATTTAATTAAAGGTTTATTTGTGATGTCAAAAAAGGAGAAAATTCTTAAAATTTCTATAAAGTTCTTTTCAATTTGTCATGCAAATCAATTCATTGATATTGTTATGATAACTGATAGTGAGTGAATGTATATAACCGCCAATAAAAAAATATAAAATAAGCTGACGTTGAAAGAGCAATTTAAAAATTTATTAAGAATAAAAAATATAATTCATGATTTTCTTGAAAGGCAACAAAAATGTCACTAAAAGTGCATTAAATAATGGAAAATTGTACGTGTACGTGTACACTGCTAAATAAGTTTTAATAGAACGAAAAAAATTTTTATCATATGATAATGAAATATTAAGAGAAAATTGCAAAATTATCTCGATATAACACAATTAGGCAAAAAAATAAAAAGTATGGAAAATTTGGGTTACAAAGAAGGTTCGGCTAAAGCCAAAGTAACAATGACAACCAAACGAAGAATGAGTCGTCCACGTGCAAGCGTTATTGAAACAGAATCACTTCCATTGTCTATGTCTCCTAGGTATAAAATATTATGATAAAGTTAATATGCATTTAAATAACTTTATCAATAATAACAATTAGATTCAAAAGTGTAACTGCTTCAATGGTAAGATGGCGACAAGATCCAGAAGCCATGATTGAAGAAGAATATCCGTCAGAGGATTTCGAATATATGGAAATGGGTCCAAGTCCACCAGCAGAATCTGCTCCAAATTCTATGTATGACAGCTTTGAAGAGACCGCTACGACTGATCCAAGCTTTCAAATTAATCGAGAATCATTACGCAATAATTTGATTGAACAGATGAAAACCATCGGTAATAATGGTCACGTAAAATTTTTTGAAGATATTGAATTAGGAAATATTGTGTCTGCAAATTGTGCCGAAATACTTAGTGAAATTAGCAAAGTTGAAAAAAATTTGTTGTATTTATGGTCAGTTTTTTTAAAACGATGGGACATATTAGAAACTTTACTCGATATTGGAGCTGATTTATGTTATTGCGATCCAAATGGTTATTCTGCTTTACATCTTGCCGCTTTTAGTGGATGCCTAACAAGCATTAGTTTTCTATTATCTCGTAAAATGGATCCAAATTTTCACACAAAATGTGGAACTCCATTGCATTTTGCTGCATTCGGGAATTCGCCAGAAGCTGTTAAAATGTTAATAAATAATGGTGCAAAAATATACAACGGAAACGGAAATTCTAATAAACTTAGTGCTGACGAATCTTTGTTACATTGTGCTGTGAGATCAAATGCCATTGAATGTTTGAAAATTTTTGTTGAAGAGGGTGCTGATGTCAATCAATTACGATCAAACGGAACCAATTCAATTCATGTATGTATTTTTGTCGCAAAAAACTAACTCTTTTGATTCGATTAATACAAATTACTGTTTAGTTAGCAGCTGATTTGGGACATACTCAATGTCTCGAGATATTATTAAATGCGCCGAATGCCGATCCTAACATAAAAATTTGCATACGAGAAAAGGAATCAACTGCTTTACATTTGGCTGCTGATGAAGGCAATGCTGATTGTGTCGCATTATTGTTAGCTAAGGGAGCTGATGCAAAAGTTAAAAATCATCGAGGTTTCACACCTCTACATTTAGCAGCTCGTACATCGAGTTTAGAATGTGTTGAGCTTCTTTTAAGAGACGGAGCAGCTGATCCAAATGCTGAAGATTTTGATCACAGAACTCCACTTCATGCAGCAATAGGAAAATCTGATTCAGCTTATGATATAATCGAGGCTTTAATCGGATATGGAGTAAACATCAATGCACAAGACGTTTATGGTTTTACAGCATTACATTTAGCTGCATTAGATGGACTTTCACATTGCGTCGACTTATTGATTTATCATGGAGCAGATGTTTCAACAAAATCTCGCAAAGGAACAACCTCATTAAACGTAATAAATCGAAAAACTCCTGCGTCATTAAACATTGTGAGTCAAAAGATGGATGAAGCTATAACATTAACACACTCGCAAGACAATCAAAATCGTGAAGTGGAGCTTGAGCTTGACTTCCGAAGTATATTACAATATTGTCATCCTAGAGAAATCAGTTACTTGAATACATTTGTCGATGAGGGTAACAAAGAAATTTTACAGCATCCCTTATGCTCAGCTTTTTTATATATTAAATGGGGAAAAATTCGAAAATATTATATTGCACGATTGCTATTTTGTTTCACTTTTGTTCTTTTCCTTACACTATACGTACTCACAGCATTAGCGCATAATTGCTACAATGGCAGCAAAGATATGGAAGATACGATTCAAGAACAAGAATTGTGTCAAAAACAATCAATATTAGGAGATATGCTTCGTAATAATCCCTTCGTTATAGAGATGCAATGGTATGTGTGCATCTGCCGAAGATTTACATTAACATATCTCATTTAAATCTCTCATTTGCTTTAGGTGGGTTTTGGTAGCAATTACATTTGTAGAAATTTGTCGTAAATTTTATGGAGTTACGGGATATTCATCATTCAAACATTATATTCGACAAATAGAAAATTCAATTGAGTGGTTTGTTATCTGCAGTGTTTTTATCATTTCACATGTTTACACTGATCGCACATATACATGGCAAAATCATGTTGGAGCGTTTGCCGTTCTTCTCAGTTGGACTCATTTAATGTTAATGATTGGCCAATTACCAGCATTAGGTGCATACGTAGCAATGTACACAAAAGTACAAGGAGAATTTGCAAAATTATTTGCTGCATATTCATGCATGCTCATTGGATTTACAATATCATTTTGTGTCATATTTCCATCTTCATCAGCTTTTGCAAATCCATTTATGGGTTTTATAACAGTATTGGTAATGATGACTGGTGAAAATGATGTCTCGATTTTGGTAAACGATCCTGGTGAGTTGAAAAAATCGAAAAACTTAAGCGAACTTCATCTTCAATCAATTTTCAGATGGCAAAGATCCACCTTTTTTACTCGAAGTTAGTGCGCAAGTAACATTCATTCTCTTTCTACTCTTCGTTACTGTTGTGTTGATGAATCTACTCGTCGGTATAGCAGTTCATGACATTCAAGGATTAAAAAAAACGGCGGATTTATCAAAACTAGTTCGTCAAACGAAATTGATTTCCTATATAGAATCAGCTTTATTTAATGGTTGGTTGCCGAACACTTTAAGAAGTTTATTGCATTATACTGCTTTAGTATCGCCACAAGCTTATCGTGTGGTTTTAAGCGTTCGACCATTGAATCCTGGTGAAAAGCGTCTGCCTCGTCACATTCTTATGTCTGCGTATGAAATTGCATCAAGAACTCGTAAACATTATACGGTTACTTCAAAAAATTCTAATGTATCATATTTCTCTTACAAAAATAAGCTTGAAAATAACAGTGCTACTGCTCTTGCAGAACGTTCTGTAGACTCGGATTATTTTGAAACTGACAGCATGTGTACGCTCACGAATAAAATTGAAGAAAGCACTGAAAAAATTGATCAACTTTCTAATGATATTCGAGAACTAAAATCAATGATTGCACAGGATCGTGACGTTATAAATAAATTGCTTACATTGATATCTTATAATAACAATAATTCAAATATCAGAACCAGCAGTAATAACGAAAATGAGAAACTAGAAAATTAAAATTAAAAAAAAAATTCTTTTTGATCACATTTCATATTTTCTTCCTCATTTTTTATCTTATGTATCTGAATACAAATAGTTTATACAGATTATGTCTGAGTAAAACAAACTGAATATCTTCTGATAACAAATGATAAGTTTTATGAACCTTGCAAAATGATATTCTATCTGCAATGAAGTTATTTTGAGATTTATTATTAAAATAATGTATATATGTGTGCAGTAATAAATTACTCTGAATATTTAATAACAGTAATCATCAACTCAATAAACGTAAAGTTATAATCAAAATTTTCGTATCTAAAAATTCAAATCATCTTTCGGAGGCTCAAAACATATCGGTGTATGATGATTTGTGACAATGAAAATTTTGTAAGGAATAATTAATGTAATCAATAATCAGAGTGATTAAATCATATTTATTATGATAATTTTTTATTCGATATCTATTTGTTGCATTTTGTTTTGTTTTCAATAATCAATTGATATATAAATAATTGTTTGATCTTGTTCTTTCCAAAGATACTATTTCCTTTGATTTTTACTGGAATGTTAGATAAAGTTGACATAGAAGCAAATATTGAAGGCGGTGGTCCATCTGGTCAAGCTGGTGCGATTAGATGGGGCATAGCGATGGGATTGAGAAGTTTTGTTGATTCTGAGACAGTTGAAAAAATGAGATATGGTAAGATTTTTATTACATTTCTATTATACTACAATCTTATTTATTTTTTCTATTTAATCGTTATAACATAGCTGGTTTACTTCAACGTGACTATCGCACCAAAGAAAGAAAGAAGCCAGGTCAAGAAGGTGCTCGAAGAAAATTTACATGGAAGAAGCGTTAATGAAATTTATTTTGAAATAATAAAAGAACATGATAGTAGGATTATTAAAAAATTTATGAATTAATGTTTTTATAAAATTATGAATTAAAGATAAAAAGATTTGATTTCAGCAGATGTATTTCAGTTAATTAAAAGGTAATGTTTCTGTTCAATTCATCTATGAAATGCCCGTTTCATAAATTATCAATCGATGCATTACATATTTACCCTTACTCACGTAAAAAATCAAACCCAAAAATTTAGCAACCCTCAGTGCCTTCAATGCGAACGTTCACATATTTTGTTTTAGTGTAGCCCTCAATTTTTGTCATTTCGATTTATTGTAATCAGTGAGATTGAATTACTTCAAGCAAAAATGAGCGACATATAACTAATTGTAGGTAGGCTAAATTACAGATTTTTAAATCATAACACTCACTCAATAATTAATTATTGTGCTATAATTTGGAATTTAAACAGCATGATTAAATTACAATTTTAACGAATTTTCATTAAAATATGCCAGCTGATAAATTTAACACCGTTAGTTATAAAAAGACAAAATCTTTAGTCTTGTGAGTGTGTGTGATAATATTTTTTCTCCTCTCGAATGATGCATGATGATTATATCTAACTACCTACATGTATACCTTATAAAAGGAAGGGTGCAGCGGGTAAAGCACACATTTCATCATGCCGTTCACAATTTTAAAAAATATCGCACATAAAAAACTTTCTTCCCCGTTACATGCATGATATTTTCAATTCTATTTGCTTTGCTTTTAATTTTTTTAAAGCCATGTGATGTGCAACATTGAACAACGAAAATGATTTTTTGTTCTTGTTCAAATAGGTATGTATGCACTCTTACACTCACAGATATATATATATAACTGATGAATTAAAAAACTAGTTTCATTGTTATTCTTCAACTGCATGCATTTACCATTGCAGGAAGTTTTCAACTGATGTCCCGATGCCTCAACAACAACCCGTTTTATAACGTAGAGTATGTTTGAGAAAAAAGAGGAAAGGGATTATTATATTTGTTAAGCAATTCCTTCTTTTTTATGATTTCAGTTGATGTTTTTAATTTTTGCACCCCTTCAAAATTAACACAAGCTTTTTGTTAACAAAACGTGATGCGTATAGAGTGGATATATATTGGAATATAGTACACTCACGTTTGAGACTTTTTAAAGTGCGCATCTTTTTTAGATAGTCTCCTTAAAAATTTTGCTTTATTTTCATATTTTTACTCTCATAAAAAAGGATTAAGTGTACAAATTAGTGAAGTTATCTGAATATCAGAAAAATTTTCTAATTTCGTGTTAAAAAACTAAATTTGTAAAATTAAATTAAAATAATAATTTTACTCCTTTGTGAATTCAATGAATGAATTTTCTTGTGCCATTTTATATATTTTTCTTCTCACATAAAATATACGTAATCGCTTAGGAAGAAAAGAGACGAAGATAGAAAATTTTCTCATGGCGTCGTCGTGGAAAATCAAAAATTTCATGTGTTTTCTTCTGTGAAAAATTTTTTGATAAAAATAAACGTAAAACTTGATTAACATTTATTATATGTTGTTTAATTAGATTAAAAAAACGATTTAAAGTATTTTTGTGAAGTGATTAAAAAAATCAAAAATTTTGTCATAAATTTGTCATTTGGATTCGAACATTTTTTAGATCTTTTAAATAAGTTTGATTACAAAATCTTTATTCGTAAATATTAATGAATTTAAATGAGAAGAAGAATAATTTTCTATCATCATTTTTTATTAAAAAAATATGTGCATTTTATTGACAAAATTAATTCTTCAAAGATCGAAAGAAAAAAATGCCGCTTTTTTGTTACTATAATCTTTTAAAATTTCTTCAAAAAAGTGAATATTTATATAACATAGCTAATTTCAAAATTTCATTAGTATTTTCATATTTTGCATTGCTAAAAGTTTCTAAATTCATTTTTAAACGCCATTTTACAATTGTGTATATTAGTTTCTTTTCTCCTCAAAAAATACCTACTGTGGCAAAAATGTATTGGACAGTTGAGTGGGATGGGAAGTAAAAATATTGAATTTTGAGGGTTGATTGCAATCTTCTTCTAATCTTTCTAAAATTCAAATGAAAAGTGATTAAATTTATTAATGCATTCAAAAATTTTGCAATATTCATCATAAATTTAACAAAATTGCCTAAAAATATTTGTAAAAATCATTAAAAATGCTTATAATCACACAACTAGTCACCACTCTAAAAACTGGTCAGTTTATCATGCTGTCTCTTTCTGATTCATTTTTACGGCATAAAAGAGAGAATGATGAAGAATGAAGAGAGGGGTTCTTTTTGAAAGTGTAGTAAATTAATTTATGCTAGGGTCATTTTTATTATATTCGTACATATGAACATTTATTACAAGAGAATTTCAACCAATGAAATTATGCATTGTGTATGAAAGTTTCTCCATTTCGCTGCTGTCTATCGAAATTATATTTCATTTATAATTTTTAATGAAATAAAAACTACCTTCTCGATATAAAATTGGCAATTAAAATGAATAAAACTTTTCTATCTATCCATCCACCTCTCGCCATTATGGAAAAACACGAAAATTCACTCTACATTTCATAGTCAATCACAATTTTTATTTATTAATATGCGAAAGGGAATTTCATGTTATTTTATTCATTTGTCAAGAAATTTGACATTGTAATGGATTGCTTTTCTCATTCACTTTTTTGAAGTATTACTTTTCTGCCTACCTAAGCTTACATGAAAAATTTCCGAATAGCACACAAAATCAAGTTTTTGGGGCAAATATTACTTGAAAATCCATTCATTAATTTTTAATTTGAATTTCAATGGTTATTTCATGTTACCGAAGCTAAAAAAACACACTTACCAATAGAATTGTTAGTGTGAGAAATGACATGAGTTTTCTAAAATTCGTTTTAGTAGAGAAAATAGTGAATTTTGGTTTTAATATATATAGAGAGAAACTGGTAGATGCTTTATATAAAGCGATGGAAAAAAAAATCCGCATGTCTCTTAAACAATTTGACTTGACATTTTCCTGAATTCTCTAAATGTTCAAAATGTAAACTTCATGTGAATAAATCTGAATTATTTATCACATGAACTGTCGGTTTCGCAACGTTAATTGATAACTTTCTGAGTAATCATTCTTTTTTCCTCCCTTTCGATTGTAAGTCACTTCTTGTGGTATTTGAATATTTGAAAGCTGTAAAAGATAAGAAAAAATTGAATTATATTTACATTTTTTCCTGTACTTTTTTTTGTTATAACCCACCGTTAATTCATAAAAAACGACTTCACACTGATGTGTGTCTCAATTTTTATGCTGGGAATAGATCCTTTTATTTACCTGGGCTTGAGGGGTGAGAGGTTATATTGTTAAATGAAAAAGGGTGATTTTTTAAAGACGTAAGATGCAGCTGCAAAAAACTTTGAATCCCTATCTCGCAAACAAAGTGGCAAGTTGAATTTGATTCTTAAATGACGTTAACTTCGATTGAATCTTCTAAATATTTTTTACGCGCAAAATTACTTGCAGTTTAGTGTTCAACGTATTAAATTGTTCACTGACAAATGTCACACACATATCAAACCTATTTCAAAAAGTTTAACTAAATTCGACTTGACAAAAAGAAAAATAAACTGTAATCCATCCAATTTTCTTAAAGCAGTAAGAACAATGCTTTTAGCAAGTTACTCTGGGAAAACAATTTTCCGATAAGGGCTTCTAGTGAATTATTCAAATCATTTACATTTATCTTAGAAACAGTAGCATGCGGGATCAAAATACAAGTCAAGAATGTTCATTAAAAATTAACACTCATTTAAATCTGTTTGCATTAATTGATAAAAATGTATAAATTTCGTGTAGATCACTGACAATCAGCCAGAAATCAATTAGCAAGCATGACAACACTTATCAAACCGAAAAGTTTGCATTCAGGTTGCTTATATATAAAAGCATATATAATACTTATTATTTTAAATTGAGAGTGACATCAAGAGAGAGAGAGAGAGAGAAAATTCGTGACACAGCTCTATTGTTTTAAACAAAAATTAACAATAACAGTAGCAATAGCAGATTTTCCCTTCGTTACATTTAGGATTTTTCATTCTTCCCCGTTTCACCTGAAAATGAAAATCATCTGAACATTTCAGTCTATCATTTGATTTCTTCGTGAACAGATGTGCTTCAGTTGAGTTGAAATTTTGCTTTTTATTCTGATACATTGTTTTTTGATTGTTGCTCAGAAGCCGTGCATTCTAAAACTCGCTTTTGAGCAGGCAATCATAACCGAATGTGTCTTGTACATCAACTTATATGTATAATTATAAATTTAGTGTAATTAAAATGCAAAAAAAATAAAGTCGATATTTTTGTATATTGAATAAAATACAATTTTATTACTCTTTGTTAATGTTTTCGATTTACAGTTCACTCATTGGAAATATTTTTTGGTTCTTCATCTTGCAATAAAAGTTTCTCAAAAACTTCAGCAAAATATTGAGCGCTATTTAGTTGATCTTCGCGTGACATATTACTTGTGTTGGATCGAAATTGCATTACTTGCGACAAGAGGCTCTCAAAATTATTTATTTCATTCTCGATACTATTGTTGTCCTCATCTTCAACGTGATCACTTTTTACATCAGTTGCTTTAAAAATGAAAAAAAAGCGAAAGTTGTTAAAATGAATAGCACAAAAGAACTAATCAACTCACATGTATCAACAGATACATTTGACCATAGTGTACATTTGAGAGCTTCTTGAATTTCATCATATCCATTAAACGTTTCTTTATCGTCTTCGTCTTCGTTACAGGAATCTGATTTTTCGAGCTCAATGATATCAATTTTGTGATAGCAATCTTTTATACACTTAAAAGTAATTCCATTTTTATCATCGTCCATCAATTTATTACAGATAAGTATGAATAATTCAACTGGATAGCTTTTAATGAAATCTACATATTTTGGAAGAATGTCCAGGAATGACCTCTAAAGAAATAATAGACAAATAATAATTTGAGATTCATATTATTGATAGCTATTATATTTATGATACATACATCAGATGAATTGAAATAAATCAAAATACCCTCTAGTTTACTTTTGAGTGAATCTTTTTGAAGCAGAGTTATGTCTTCAATTGGAAGCAATGTTACCTTTGTTTTATAATACTTTGTATTGATTTCATGAATATAAAATGTTAAATTTTCATATTCAAGTTTATTCAGTTCATTTGGAGTTTTTCTGATATCTGTATTAAAGGATATTAAGAGAATATTTTATAAACTCGTAATATATCATATCTTTGAATAATAACTTACTTGACAATATTTTTTTTGTATCATCATCATTACCAATGAGAGCAGCGATTGGATAATCCATTTATTTTGTATAAAATTCCGGTTTAAATAATTACTTTTAAATTTTCGTCTTTCAATTTATTTTTTTTGTTTATAATTTTCGTTTGGATGTGTGTGTGTATTTTGGAAAAAAAATGTTTTTAAAACATTTCAAATAAACTTTATTTGGTTTTGATAAATAATATATAAACTAATTATATTGCCGTTTTAATTTCTTATTGAAATGATCTCTCATATAGGAAATTGTTTATTTTAAAAGAAATTCTATTAAATTTTTAGAAAACTCAGTTCAAAAATACAAGAGACCGTTAAAGGAATGTCGTAATTGTCGATTTAATTCATTAAATTTAATTGTAGTTTAGTCTAATTAAAGATAAAATGTTAAAAGTTCAATGTTATATTTTTAAATAGCTAATCTTATAGCTTAATATTTCTTTTAAATGTTTCTCAAAAAAAATTTTCAAAAAGTTTTTTTTTGAAAACGTGTGACATTATTTGTAGTTTTTCCCATTTTTTTAAAAAGATGTCATGAATCTTTCGGCAATGGTTTTAATATATTTTTTATCTTTTCTGCTAGTTAGTGTGACTGCAATTGATATTGATAGTGAGTATTTAAAAGAGATAACAATATATGCAAAAAATAGTAGCATAAATGAATGCTAAATACACTTATTTGGCTACATCGTTTACGCCTCTTTTTTGTCTAAGTAAAAAAATTCTAAATTTTTTTTTCAGATCCAAACGAATATTTCGCTATAATTGGAACTTCAGAGGTACTAACGTGCCAAGCAAATGAACAACAAGTATGGTGGTCAAAGGATAATAAGAATATAACGAGTACAGATAAGAGGTATGTAGTTTTTTCTTTAATGTTTTTTTCCACCATTAAAGCATCTAAGCATAATTCAAAAATTTTTAATAAATTTTGTAGATTCTCTTTCAATACAACAGAAAATCAGGCAGTGGAAAATGAAAATGAAATTAAATCGTCAAAACAACATACATACAGCCATACATTGACACTTGTGAATGTGACTCGAGAATATGCAGGAGATTATCTTTGTCATTTTCCAGAAAACGAGAAACTAGAAAAGAACATCAGCAATGTATCTGCCTATAAGGTTGTAACTGTTGCAATACCAGTTATAAAATCCCCTCTTTATGAAGAGATAAAGTTAAAAGAAAAAGAGGCGAAGAGCTTCACATTAACATGCATAATCGAAGCCTTTCCAACCGATTTATTCAATAAAACCGTCAAATGGGAGAAAGAAACCGTAGACAATTTTGATAACAAAGACGCATCTGATGCGTCTGAAATAAATTCTATAATTGCAAACAAAACGGAAATTTTCACTAACGATACTCACATCATTGCAAAAGTCACAGTGGATAAAGCAACTAAAAAACATAATGGCACTTATATTTGTAAGTGTGTGGAGCCACTAGCGTTAGATGGACGCTTTAATGAGAAAATTGAAAAGAGAACGTCCATAATAATTCAAAGCGCTCCCATTGTAATGATATCTTTTGCTAAGGCAATTGGCAAACAAAGAATTTTCTTAAACTGGACAGGTAAATAAATCCATTTTTGTATTTTTGTTAAAATTATTTATATTTTTTTATTTTGTTTTTATAGTTATTGACAATGGAAATTCTGATATTACTATGTTTCTACCTCAATATAAGGCAGAAAATGACACAACTTTTCATTATACCAATAATCGTGTTGACAGCAATACTACTTCAATCATTCTCGACAAATTGTATCCTGATATGAAGTATAGTTTGAAAATTTCAGCAAAAAATGGAATCGATAGTGGTCCTGTAACAGACTGGGCACCATTTGTGCAAACTCTCAAAGAAGATCCTGTTTTTGTTCCTATTGTGGAAGTAAAAGGAAATTCACATAGCACCATAACTATAGGATGGCAGCCACCACCTCAAGAATTGCTTGATTTTATACATTTTTATGAAATTGAAATTTTTCAGCAGAATCATACAAACGTTGAAAATTCAGTACATCCACAAAACTCTCGAAATTTACCTTATATGGTGAGTGATCTCAAAACAGCTACTGAATATTATTTTAAAGTTAGAGCTTGCAATGAATTCAAAGAAGGCCAGAGAGAGTGTGGAAACTGGTCTGAGATTGTTAATGGGACGACAATGGATGGTATTTCTTCACCGCCTCTTGATGTCAAAATAACATGCACACATCACAATGTTTCGCGACGTAATTTTGTGAATGTTGAATGGAATCCACCTCTTAAACCTAATGGCATTGTAATATCTTATCAAGTATTGCTTGAAGGTTTGGCATTCTTTAAATCTGATCAAGGAATTTATACAAATCAAACATATGGACCTAAAGCAAAAAATATTGATAAGTCACAAGAAACTAGAGCAGTTTATGAGAACGTTCCACCGAATACAAATTATACTGTAAGTGTAGCAGCAACGACAAGAAGTAAAAAACCCGGTGAAAGGGCTTCTGCGATATGTTCTATGCCACCAACAGTTCCCGATAGCATTGGAAAGACAGTATTTGGCAAACACTTGGCTGAAAATTTTAACTGGGTATTTAAGTTGTTTGTGCCCAGAGTCTCGGAGAGAAACGGAAAAATTTGTTGTTATCGAATTTATATGATTAAAATAGCTAACAACTTCAATATGGAAAAACTGCCCGATGATTTAGATATTGCCACATATGATGAAGTGCACAATATCAATAACACAAATGGAGGTGCATATATAGCAGATATTATAGAAAATAATAAATTTCAGCCTGAAATTTTATTGGGAAGTGGAAAACGTCATTCTTATCAAAGAAACATTTTTAACAATAAATGCAAAGCATGTCTCTCAAATATTGTTCGAAGAAAAGCTCAAAGTGTACCAATGGAATCAAATGAAAAAGAAGAGCAAGACGAGGAAGATGATGACACTAAAAAAGAAAAGATTTTGGTTGATGAGACAGGGAAAGCACAGATATCAGACACTGAGCAAGCTAATAAAATTTTGCAAAAACGAAGAAGAAGAAGAAATCAAGCTGAAGACGATAATGAGCCAAAGCAAATGAATATTTTATCACTTAATCATGCAGCGGAAAAAATATCAGATACAGTTGACATTTATGATGGACCTTTAGATGCTAATAGCAACTATAGTGGTTTCGTTGAAGTTATTGTCGAAAACGATGATATGGATGAAAAAGTTTTGTCTACATATAGTGATTACTTTTCTCCATTATCGCCAAAACCACCAGTAAATCCTCATGAAGAAATAAATAATAGTGACATGTTGATGGCTATAACATATTTATTAGCTGGTTTAATAGTTTTAGTCATTTCACTTTTCTTCCTGCTCTGTCTTTTACATCGCTATCAAAAGAAACATATTATGCAAGGCAACGAAGTTGTTAGTTTAACGGACTCACTAAGACTTTTATGTCATGGAGGTCGTTCTAATCAGCATCGTTCCCTTAATACTGTATCAAAACCACCTGATCTTCCGCCAATTTCAAGAAGCGATCTTCCTCAAGCATATATTGATCGCCATAAAGATTCTGATTATGGATTTCAACATGAATTTGAACTACTGCCAGATCGTTTTAATGATAGAACATCAAGAGCTGGTGATATGAAAGAAAATGTTTACAAAAATCGATATCCTGATATCAAGGGTAAGTAGATTATTTATCAAGAATTTTTTTATATAACTTATTTATCATTTTAACATTTAGCATACGATCAAACAAGAGTGAAATTATCGTCTTTGAATGGAATTATTGGATCAGATTACATTAATGCTAACTTTGTCATTGGTTATAAAGAACGTAAAAAATTCATATGTGCCCAGGGACCGATGGACAGTACAATTAATGATTTTTGGAGAATGATTTATGAAAATCATTTGGAAATTATTATTATGCTAACCAATTTGGAAGAGTATAATAAGACAAAATGTGCTAAATATTGGCCGGAAAAAATATCCGATTCAGTTCAATTTGGTGAAATCATGGTTCATTTTGAGAGTGAAGAACGTTACTCTGATTATCTTATTAGAAACCTCAAAGTGAGTACAAAAAGTTTTTTAATTTGTGAAAATATATAAATTTTATGTTCTATTTATGTTTCAATATTAGTTAATCAAAAGGAATACAAATGCTGATATGGAGGCAGCTGATGAACCAGCCCGTCATATAACTCAGTATCATTATTTAGTGTGGAAGGATTTCCAGGCACCGGAACATCCTTATGGAATTTTGAAATTTATCAAAACTATTAATTCTGATTATTCTGTACAACGTGGTCCCCTCCTCATTCACTGTTCTGCAGGTAATTAAATTTGATATGTTATAATAAAAGAAAGTTTATTATTATTATTAATTATTTAAGGCGTTGGACGAACAGGCACTTTAGTGGCATTAGATTCTCTCATACAGCAATTAAATGAAGAGGATCAAGTTTCTATTTTCAATACAATTTGCGATATGCGACATCAAAGAAACTATTTGGTGCAGTCTCTAGTAAGAAATTTTAAAAAAATTTTCATTCTAATTATATTTATAAATATTAATTTAATGTTTTCATTTTAGAAACAATATATATTTTTATATCGAGCGCTACTCGATGTTGCACAATTTGGAGATACAGAATTAAGATACAAGGGTCTCGCATCGTCAGTTGAAAATTTAAAACAACGCACAAGTGATAGCAAAGAACAATCAAAGCTTGAAATGCAATATGAAAAAATTAAGCAGTTACAGGATGACATTAAAAAGACTTGCGCTGTGGGAAGTGGCGAAGAAAATCTACCCAAGAATCGAAGTCAAGAAGTGATTCCATTCGATAGAAATCGAGTAATTTTAAGTCCTATACCGGGTCGTGATCATTCAACATACATTAATGCGTCCTTCATTGAAGGCTATGATAATCAAGAATCTTTTATAATTGCACAAGATCCATTAGAGAGTACCATTGCAGATTTTTGGAGACTAATATCTGAACAGAGTATTCCTACAATTGTTATGATGTCAGAAATTGGACCCACTGAAAATAAATGTCCGCGATACTGGGCTGATGAAGAGATTCAATACGACCATATTTTAGTAAAGTATATTCAAAGTGAGAGTTGTCCTTACTATACAAAACGTGAATTTTCGGTGACAAATTGTAAGATAAATGATACTATTAACGTAACACATTTTCAATACAATGGATGGCCAACTGTTGATGGTGAAGTACCGGAAGTTACACGTGGAATTCTGGAAATTATACATCAATCACAGGTACATCATCAAGCACGAATCGAAGAGGATAACACACCAAAATCGATATTGGTTCATTGTTGGTAAGCTAATAATGTCTACGAATGTACTCTTATAATAATTTCAATGTTTTTTTAAATATTTTAGTAAAGGAACGAATCGCAGCTCAATATTTGTTGCCATGTGCATTTTAATTCAACAGTTACGTCTAGAAAAGCGAGTAGATATTCGAGTTACAACTCAAAAACTTCGAACTCAACGAGCTCAAATGATTGATTCAATAAACGCATACGAATTTCTACATCGCGCTTTAGTAGACTATGCTAATTTACACAAAAGTTCATTCGAAAATTCTCCATGTTAAGAAATTAGATTATACAAACTGACATATACACCACATAGAATTTCTTTATATTCATAACAAATGCAATTTTTTTCATACATCTTATTTCATCACTTTCATGTTGGCAGACAGCATTTTCTGAAGTTTCTATTTTTTTAATGTACCAATAATATATAAGCAGACATATAAATTCATACACTCTATATTTATCCATTATTCAAATATAGATTTTTTTATTTTTCCCAAAAAACTATTTTACAAGACAAATCCAATGCTGCTACTTTCTATCATGATGACTTTATATTTAAAAAAAATCTGACTTGCTAAACACACACATTATTCAGATATGCAATTTAAGAAAAAAATAATAATTGAAACGCATGCTAAATTTAAAGAATAAATATTAATTAATAATGATAAATGTGTGTAAAAGAAAGAAAAAAAACTAAGCTATTAATTTACATAGATGATGGAAAACATCACTTCAATTCATTTCTTCTAATCTCTAATTCTCAATGCAATTTTTAAGCATTTGAAGAAATGAGTAATATATTTAATTCAATAATTTCATATAACGAAAAAATCTCAAGAATATGATGTAAGGTAAAATAAATTAAGATTAAGGTAAATGCATGAAGTAGTAAAGAAATTTCATGATTCATAATAATCTACAATTATACAAAAAAAATGCCATAACGTTTTAAAAAGATATAAGGATAAAGAAGTGGTTAGTAGTAGTATTGTCGATTTAAAAATTTAAAAAATACCTACTCCCGTTCTTTTACATATATTAAAATATTTTATGTAATAAAATTATTCATTCCGTAAAATAATTAAAAGAAAAAAATTTCAACACATAAAAGATGAACAAACAAAATATTCGTAAACTGTAAACTCTAGTCTTGTAGAATCGCTTGTTTGTGTTTAATTAATAATAAATAATTTGTAATAAATTTCGTGCATTTTACTATTGACATACGGATTTTACTATTTTTCAGGCAGCATGATTTTGGTTTTACTCAACGGTTCGAAAATTTTTAAAAACTTCATATCGTTTTTTGACAAATTATAAATCAATTGAAACATTTAATTGATTCCTAAAATCGAAATATTCAATATAAATGGTGAAAGATTATTAAGTACAACAACATAGTTATCCTCATTGTAAATGAAATTTAATTTAAAAAAACGGTGTAGCCGTACTTTTTGTTGTGCTGCAAAACTACGACAAAGCTTTGAATCAGTTAGTGTGTAAATAAAATAAAATTTGGTGTAAATAAAATTTCTCATTTTGACTGATTTTCATTTGTTTTTCAAGATTAAATATAATATAATCAATCAATTTTAACTCTTTATTCAATCGACTATTGAAAGTATTTAAATTCAAAACTTCTACGCAGTGTAAGAAGAGAAGAAAGGAAGAAAATTGAATTTTTCTTTTCAAGCAAAGAAGATTCTCTCTCTATCCGCAATTTTTCTTCGCGTTCTTTATAGTTTTTAATTATTATTCATATGAAAAACTTTATTGTAATCAAAATTTAGACTCTCTAAATCCTATTTAAGGTGAGTAAACATTT
The DNA here is from genome assembly GCA_014622435.1 of Polypedilum pembai. Taxonomy (NCBI): domain Eukaryota; kingdom Metazoa; phylum Arthropoda; class Insecta; order Diptera; family Chironomidae; genus Polypedilum; species Polypedilum pembai. The sequence goes on from JACWBX010003042.1 coordinate 38,798, forward strand.
GAAATGTGCCATTTATGCATCAAAAGTGCCGATACGAATCAAAAGTGCTTTTGCCGAAAATAAAGAGCCCACCATTTTTTTTAATATCCATAATTGATGTCCATATGAAAAATTCTAATTCTTTTTATAAATTCTTATGAATTTATATTGAAAGTTAAAAAATTTTATATGATTCAGTTTTAATAAATTTTGTTAGATAAATACAGAACTTATGTTTCAGTTAAGTTTAGAGTTTTAGAATAAGCATTTCTACTCATTACCTGTGACACACAATGTCACAGACCCCATGTCACAGACACATTTTCAATAAGAATGCATTGACTTCTGCAGACAAAAATTCAATTTTTGAAAAATTTTAAGTGAAAATCTAATAATGAGTGTTTGAAATATCAGTAAGCATTTAATAAATTATCTATTGATGTAAAATAATCAGAATATAAAAGACAAAAGATATTTTATTGTGTGCCGAAAAACTAAGAACTTTTTTTTTTTAAAAAAAAATGTCTTTTCTTCTTTCTTTTTATTCTTTCGGTCGTTCGCTCTCACTCTCTTTTTCTTTCATTTTTTGATTTTTATTTATGCGAATGGGAATAACGATATACAGCAAAAATAATTTTATTCGCCAACAACTTTAAAACGCATTGAGAAGACGTAGTTAAGGAGTGTAAAAAGAGCAGCGGAATGAAGTTGCTAGGAGGTTCTAATGATGAAAATGCCGATTCCGGCAATCGTCCACCAATCAGAACTTCTTCCGATGATGCTGCAACCGCAGCTGCTGTTGCTTATGGTTTTCATCCACAAGAAAATGAATTTCCTCCTGCAGCATTCGTGCCGAAAAGATGGACAGGAACGGATGACCTTGTTGAGGTAAATAAAATAGTGTTTCTTTATGTTAATTTATTCCACAATAGAAACTATTTTAATTTCTATTTTCTTTATTACGATTTATAAAATTTCAAACATTTTTTTTTATAGAATCCTGAAAAGTGGAAATATTCATCAATATATCAACCAGCATTGCAACAGCAACAACCATTTGGTAGCCAGAATCAGCAAAATGCAATTAAGCCTCCGCCACCAACGATGCTTAACCATCCTTCTCAGATTCCAAATGTCAATGCAATTCAATCGAATGCTCATATGAATCCAACTACAATGCTAAACCAAACTATTAATATGAACAATACAAATACCTTAGCTCCTCACCATCAGCATGGAATGCCTCCTGCGCATCCTTCGATGTATGATCACATGTTGAATCCGATGAACATGAACGGAATTCAAAAAGGCCCATCAGAATTTATATATTTGAATCAACAACATGCCGCTCCTCCACCACATCATATGAACCAGCTGGCAGCACAAAATCAATATTTACCATCTCGCAATAATGTAATATTTTTAATATATATATTTTTCAATTAATTATTCTACGAATAATTTATCTTATTGTTTTAGCTCGCTTCTTCAGCAACTAAAAAAATATGGGATAATAAGAATGACATGAAAAATACAGGATCTTTACAACTGGCTCCCTTGCAAATGCCTGGCAACGAACACCAAATTTGGCCAAAAGATACACAGGGTGTTTGGTCTAAAGAGCAACAAATGTGGTCAACTCAAGATAATAGTGGTCTTATTCCAAGAAGAAGTGATAACGTTATGACAGGAATATTAAGGTATTTTTTGGTGTAACTTTTTTTTATCGAAATATAACTTTGTTTATAATTTTTTTCTAGTCCACGCGATTCTACTGGAGGACTTGGGGTTAAAATGGTCGAATATGTTCTCGGAGGATCACCAACAAATAAAGAAAGTCCATTAGATGCTCGCTTGAGAAATTTGAAAATTGACGAAGTTAAAGTAATATTTTTTTTTGAATCACATGAAACTTCATTGAAAATTTTCTATTTAATAGGGTAACGATGATAAAGAAAGTTCATCACCATTTGAAACTAACGGATTGAAAAAGGACGATTCAACCTCTAATGGTACAACTAATGGTATAGATGACGATAAAGGTTTCAAGTAAGTATTTTGTTAATAACAAATAATTCATTAACTTATTTTATTTAATTTTTTTAGTCGTACTCCTGGTTCGCGCCAACCGTCACCAGCTGAAGAACATTTAGCTAGAAATGCATTTGGTTTAGAACAAAGTATTAATGTTAATAATTTTTCTCAACCATTGATGCAGCACATGTTGACTGGACATAATCATCATGAACAACAACAGCAACAGCAAATGAGTTCAGCTTTTCATCCACAGCATGCAATTGGTCATCATGTTTTAAATGGCGGAATGCCGGTACAGGTAATTTTGAAACTACGATATTTATTAAAATTGCTTTTTCTCATATCGTTATTCTCTTTCACTCCATTATTTCTTGCTCATTCAAGAATCCGATGGTTACTCCAAGTCAAAATCATATAGATTCTTCGAACAATATGCTTCAGCAGCAGCAGCAACAACAACAGCAGCAACAGCAACAACATGGTTACGAGGTAAGTTAACATAATAATAACTTTTTTATTTTATTTTCAAAACTTTCAAAATATTTTTACAAGTTATATCCAAAAACGAATACTACTTACGAGTAATCGTAATAGCATACAAGAAATTTTTTCCTCCTATGAAATCTTTTTCTTATTCATTTGCTTCATTTAATACCGGCATTTAACGAAGTGCGACAGTTGAAATCTTTCTCCGCGCATCGACCAATTTATGCTATTTCCGTTTACGCTTCTATCTAATAAAAATGTTTTGCGTTCTCTATGCCATTTTAAAAAATATTACAACAACAAAAAAGCAACAATGATGAATGTTAAAAAACATTTTTTAAAAAGAATTGGAAAAGTAAAGAAAAGTATAAAAATCCAATAGTCTTTGACCGGCTCTCTCACTCATGCACTCAAATGAAAATTCCGCATTTTTATTAACAACAACATAAAAACGCGAGCATATCAAAAAAGAGATCGATAAACTATACATATTATGTGTATGTACATAATAATGATATAAACCCTTATGCATGTTTATTTTTATCTTTTTTTTTAAATTAACTTATTCAATAATAATGAAAAAATACATAACTTTTAGTTTTTCCTTTAGCATTCATATTCATAAAAAAGGTGATGAATGAAAATAATCAATGAAATTAAATTAAAAAAAAATTAAATTATGATTTTATATTGAAGCTTTTGTGTAACAATGTTTCTTACTATAGCATATGCAATTGATATAGTACACAACAATTTAGACTGATTGATATAAATGTATCTAAGTAACTAAGAAAAAGAGAAAATGTCATACACATTGTTTGATTGAAGAATTTAATGATAATACATACAACCACTTTGTGTATGCACATATTATATATATATATATATATATATGTAATGCTTTTGCGAGAATATTTCTCTCTTCAAATGTTATTGCTTTTTACAAGAGAAAATGAGAGCTAGTGAGCGAATGAATCAATGAGAGTAATAAAGAAAGCAATGTGTAGACAAATTGAAAATTAATTCTTCTCTCGGCTTTTAAATAAAGAGAAAAAAATTTAGAGAGAAGACATAAAAAAAGTTATTTTGATTTATCAACTATTGAATATCATTGAAAATAAATTTTGTATGCATTACTTCCATTATTTTATATTAATTTTTTATGTGTGAATAATTAAGTAAAATATTATTTTACTAACACATGACACCTAAGACTAAATAATTTTACTACTCTCACTTTATTACATACAAGTAAAAATTTAACTCTCTTTCTCTCGAAAAAGAAAGAAATGTAAACATTTCATGTGTAAAAGTGTATACATATTATTGATGATATGAAAAGAGAGCGCAATACACACTTATGAATTGTATTGCATTATGTTTTCACTTTATAGAACTACTATATTCTCGAGTTTGGAAAAGCACTTATTTACTATAAAGACTCAAGTTTATATTTAACGAGAGTACGTTTATTCGTTCGCATTTCGCGTTAGAGCTGTGAAAATGCTGAAAGCGTTGTAATTGTGAAACAAAATAGAGAATGAGAGAAATTGAACTGTTCGTTATAGTCGTGTAAAAATGTTTCATTTCTAACTTTTTTTCTCTGTAGCTCTTTTTTCTTCAGTGTCACGAAAGTCTTCGCGAAGAAAAGTCTTGGAGCGCAAGATTTTTAATTTTTATTCACATCTCTCTCTCTTCATTGATAATAATATAGTTTATTAGCATTAGTTTTAATTCAGTCTGGAGTGAATAAAAGCGCAAGAGAACAAAAAAATTTAATTATATTTTTCTTATCGAAAATAGTTTCATTATTTTCGTAAGATTGCGTGAAAATTTTAATTTTATTTTACACTATACATTTTTATTAGTGAAATTAATAATAAAAATATTACTAAAGTGTGTTTGGTAAATGAAAAAAATTGAAATGAATTTAATAAATTGCTCAAGTTCACTCACTTTTAAAAAGCATAGAGTAACAGCAGTAGTAGCAGAATAATATTCATACTGCGTGTCATTTCTTGGTTTTATAACTGTTCTTTGAAGAATCTGCTTTTCGCTCTTCCATTTGCTCTGTTTTACGTTACTAAAATTGTAGTAAAAGCAATAAGTACATATTCTAATATAATAGACATCATCTTTATGTGTTTGTGATACAATATCAAATTGACGCGTCCTATCTGTGGTAGTTTCAAATAATTTCTTATCTTGTATGCTCTGAAAATGAATTCTTTGTAAAAAAATATATATTGTATTGTATAGGACTTCCTATGGGAAGTTACACAGAAAGTACTAGAGATTATTTACAAAAAAAAAGAATTTTTCTCTTATCTTGCAAAGTGTGTGCATATGGGAGAAAAATTAAATAATGGCTTGCTTGAGCTTAACAACAGAATTTATCATAAAATAATTTTATTCATTGCTTTAGTGAGTTCTCTAGTCGACGTCGACTGTATTCTACTGCTTACGTTCCACATGGCTTAAACAGAGGAGAACATTTCTACTAAGTAGTAAAGTCTTTTTCTTTTTCATAAGATGTACTTCTCTACTCACTCTATGGAAAAAGAGTATGAAAAATTATTAAATTTTTTTTTATACAATTTCCTACTGAGAGTTCATCGAACTGCTCAACCATATATGAAAATGTACATATTTTAACTGTTTTTCTTTTTTTCATTATTGTAATGTTGAAACTTCTTGTAGAAGAAAAATACTACACATACGTAAAAACGAACATACAAACAGAGAAAAGAGTGAGAAGTGAGACTAAGAAATGTTTAAAGTTAACACAAAAAATTTTAGAAGCAATTGTTATTGAGCAAAAGAGCGAATAACGTGCCGAGTGAGTAAAGCGGCGAGTAAAAAAATTCATTTCAATTTGTTCAATTTCGAAATACGTACTTATCATCACAGGAAATTCAAAAGAATGTAATTCAAAAAATTTTTCAATATATAATGTTGATGATGATAATGACGATTGTGGATAAGAAAAGCGACAAAAGAAAGTTGATGGATTGTTTGTAATTCGTAGTGACCTAATTTGAGAAACGTTATAAGAGTGCTTTGAGTGTGTGAACGACAAACACTTCTCTTGATAAAAAAATAAAGAAAACATGTTACATGAACAGAATCATTAAAGACTCACATCATTATACACTCATTCATGAGGGTACACATTTGAATTGAATTAGAAACATAAGTGGCTTAATAATATTCTAAACATCATAATGTGATAAAGAGGAAAAATTATATGAAATATTCAGTTCAGTATCAAAAAAGGCGTACATGGAAAAAATAGCTTTAGTATACGACATAAACGTTAGCGATATAGAAAGAGTGCACAAAATATAATGAACGCATAAAAAGAGAAAATATATTCTTACAGAAATAAATTGAGTGTCAAAATTAATGTCGAATATTCTCTCCATTATCAAAAAGAAAAGAAATAGTGCTTTGCTATTGGAAATTGCTTTATTTTAATGTTACTATATTTACCTTGCCCTTCCAAATCGAAACTCAAGTATAGTGTTGTGTATAATACATAACAATTTTCTTCTACAACAACTTGGCAAATAGACTGACTGATAAGCTAAATAACAAAAATAAATTCATTAATAATAGTAATATGGTTGTCCTAGAAGGAACACAAATGACCACATCGATTGGAACACCTTATGCACAAGGTGCTCCAGCCTTAAAAATAGTACAAAAACGTTTTCTGGGTCTACATCAGTGGCTCTCACCAGTTTATAGCAAAGAAATTAAGGAACAACTCGTAAGTGTTACACAAACGTTAGTAATGATGATTAATAAAATCCAGTTTTATTGTGAATAAATAACAGTTACATGACGCGTCATATACTTTCTACGGTCTCAAGCGCACAAAGTTAGATTCTTTTAGCCCTGCTTTAAGCTAAAATTAAAAGAGAAAAGAAAAACAAATTTTAACGAAGGAAAATTACTATAGCAAAAATGTACAAATGAAAGAGGAGGAAAGATGAAGAATATCACTTTTTGTAATACAATGAGGAATTACTATTTTTAAAAATTTAAAATCAAGATCATAAAAAAGTACGTCGAGCAAAATATTGCCAGTACAGATAATTATCGTCTTAGAATGTGGATAGCTGGCAAGATGAAACTGTTTTATAATGAATGTGTGCGCGGAGAAATAGGTATAAAATGTGTGACAGCTTAAGAGTAAATGAGAAAGCAACAAGCGCAAAAGATATTGTCTTAAAACACTTTAAGTCTTGGTGATTCGAGAATGTTGCGTTTTAAAAATATTTCAATGTATGATATGGAAGAACGGCAGAAATGAGAACAACGTGAATGTGCTTGAAAGCAGAATGTTTACCGTTATATTGACCGATTATATAACGGAGTCTCTTTACATTTTTTCTCTAAGAATAATTTCAATGAAAATTTTATTTATTTATTCACATATACAAAATATAAATGCAATCTTTAGTTTAAAATAACATTTTTTATAATCTAATAATCTAAATTTCTAAAGAAAACGTTTTAAATATTCTTAATACTTTAATTCGTGCAAGCTAAAAAGAAGTGAAGAGAAAGTCAAATAAAAAAGGAGAACTACATTTTAATGTTTCTTGTTAGTTTTCATGCTTCGTTAAAACTGATTATTTTTTTATGAGCTCTAAAGAGATTCCAAACTTTTTGCACTCCATGGATCATATTCATTTCTTATTTCTTCTTTCTTCTCTTGCCAATTTTCTTTTTAAACGTCTATTTCTCAAATCAGATTTTCGAAAAATGATTAATATCAGTATTTTTAGTTTCTAGAAAAATAAAAATTTAATCTCAAAATTTTCTTCCTTTTTAATAAAATCATATATATATATATTAGAATTTCTTCATACATTTACAGAATATGATTTAATTAAAATTATTGAAATAATTAATATTGCTTGTGCCATCTTCGTTGTCTCATAAATGAAAAGTATTTGTGAGTTTCCTTTAAATGATCTTTAATGTTTCAAGCAAATATTTTAATTGAAACTCTTTGCTACTTGATATAATTAAAATCGAGAAAAAAATTTAAAGAATTTTTTTAACAACTTTTTATATGATTTTTTGTCATCAATTTTCTTTTTTTAAATTTAAATATTCATGACTTGTTTAAAACTTTACAATAACTTTACGAAAAATTTAAATCAATGATAAAGATTGTTTGTAAAAATCGTATCATTTAGATTTCAAGTCAAACAGACAAACAAAGTCGATAAAACACTAAAGCGTGTCGAATAAAAAGGTGTCCTTTATTTTTTTTTTTGCAAAACTTTTTTGACTGAAAAAATACGTCTCTATGTGCACACGTATATGTATATGAAAAGTAACATTTTTAGACAAGGGTGGTAGAAAAGATTTTTTATCAAAAGGTGTGTCTTTTTTGTCCTAATAATAATAATAATAGTAGCGTTACCACTCCTAATAGGATTTTCCTACATAGAAAATTCATTCGTTTGCTTTCTATGTGTTTGAGTAGCTTTAAAAATAACATTTTATTTGTAAGATCGTGCATTTTTCATTATAAATATGCAACTATTATGTATAACGATAATAAAGTAAAATCTTCATTTTGGGAACAATACTATATTAATAATGTTTCGTTCATAGTTTTTCTATGATTCGCTTAAATATTTTGATATAATATATAAAAACTTATGTATTTATATGGTAAAGACACATCAAGATATGAAAATGATAATTGTTTGTTCAAGTATGAACTATTGGGCATCAAGATATAAAAATAATTTTTTATAACAGATTAATTGTTTTCTTTCCTTTTCCCATCTCTTTTCTTTTTATATTCATCTATTATTCTTTTTAAATAATGATAGAAACGAACTAATTTGTAATTCGCTGCCACCTTTGCTATACATAGTTAAACTGGTTGGCTCATGCTGATAATATTATTTTTTACGTCATCAAAAGAAAATAAATTTATTCTGCCGCGGACTTTCTACATTTTTTGTGCTTTGAATGAGTGAAGCAAATCGACTAAATAAGTAAGAGTGAGGGGAGACGAAGGTGCTATAAAAGGCGAAAAAATTTAACACAAATAGAACCCCCAAAATATAAAACAACAAGCATCAGGGACAGACTTTATTTATATAAGAAGTGTATAATGGCTAGTAAACAAATCGATATTTTTCGTACATGTAACCTAAATATAACTATAAGAATGAAAAAGCTCTCCTCTCTTTTATTTAACATACTTCATTCTTTCGTTCGTCATAATGAATTTGGAAATTTCATTTTTTTATGAGTAGGAATGAAAGGTTACCGAAAAAATGTATAACATGCTAAAAGGACTTAAAGTATTTTTATTTATATGTTTTTCACGTAGAATTTTCACTAAATTCTTGAATTATTAATGACGCATCAAAGATTATTAGAATATATTCTTCAAAACATTACATATATAATTCTCAAATACAATCGCTGCCGCATGTTGAGAGTTAATTTTCGCGTCAATTTCTTTACTTTTTTAGTTTAGAATCAGTGCTTTAAGTCACGCAATTTAATATTTTTCTCCTCCTTTTGTGATTTTATTGCCATTATTTTAATTAAGACAAAACAGAATATGGCTCTATGCTCGAATGCGAATTATATTAGAAATTTCACTGATAAATAACACTCTCACTTACCCAAACATTTTTTCTACAATAATATATTTTTCTTATGTATTTCGACGCACGAACAAATCGATTTGAGAAAATTTTAGCTGGCTACCTTAGTGAAAAGTAAAGTTTTAATTACATATACTATGCAATGAAAATTTGCGGCCAATTATTCACACCTGAATGGCTTAAATAATCGAAAACAAAGAAATATTATTTCCTAAACTATAAAAAAAACTTTCTTTAAAGAAAGTGTGAAGAAAATCGATACAGCTTTTTAATAATTTTTTAAAATTGAATATTCTTTTTTTAGCAATTATTGAGATCTCAAAATCCTAATTTAACAAATACTCCTAATGGACAGCACATGCCTCAACCTCTGCCGATGGCTACTCAACAGCAATTTTTGGCTCAACAGAATGCAGCATATGCTGCCCAACAAGCTGCATCGTACATGATGCCTGGCCAGGATGGAAATCCTTTTATGGCCACAATGCTTGCTCCTTCATATTATGGAGTTCCTCCACCATGGGTATATCCAGCTGGCTTAATTCCTCAACAAGGAACACAGCCAAGGCGGCCTCTCACACCATCACAGGAAAATCAACCTTTCGTAAGTATCTCACTGAAATTGTTTATGTGTGCTTGTACTATAATATATTTTATACATAATTGCTTAACGTGTTAAACTTGAGTCATATTTTAAATTTAAAAATTGACGGAATTTGATGCTCACCTATCCATTTATTTTCATCGTTTCGCTCATATGTTCTCACTTAATTTTCTCTCCTCTCGTGTACACATAATACTTTTTGTTTGTTAATTATCCTTGATTCATTAATGTTATTTGCAAGCAAAAAAGAGAGAAAGGAAACTTGTACATTTTTCGTTAACATTAACTCCTCCATGTATATAAAATATAGGTTGGTTTATTCTTTTTCCTTTTCAAATTTTCATGAAGTTTTATGAAAATTATAATAAAAAAGAAGGATTTATATTATTCTTTGTCATTCACTTTGTATTATCAATTATCAATATTCTTAAAGAAAGGAAAAATGTTTATAAATTTCTTGTTGTTTATGCTGGAATTTTTTGTCCTTGTAATATTATACTTATTATTTTTTTGACCATTTAAATTAGTTTCGCTTTATTTAGTCTCCTTTTTTTATTGTTAACACGCGTTATTTCGTTTCGGCAACTCTGTAATTTGCTCGTCAAATGTAAATCACACTACATATTTCTTTTCTAGCCTTCATATTATTTGATAGCGTAATAATTAAATGAAGGAAAACATAATTTTACTAAATGCATCAATCTTTTTAGAAATTTTCTTTACAAACCTATTAATTTTTGTTTTTCGTTAATGAGCCATTTCTTAAGAAATATGTATCATCAGTAGCATTAAAGTCAAGTTGTATAAAATTGTAAACATGAACAATAAACTTTTTTCAATAGGTTTTACAACCTACGTTCTATGATCAAAATGGATGTGCGATTAATATGATGTCACATCGTACTGGAACTCCAATGAGATTAGTAAGTCCAGCTCCAGTGGCTGCGCCAGTTTTAGCTGTTCCAGGCACAGCAGCGCCGCCTCGACCCCCTCAAATTTATCAACCTACCCAACAAGGCACACCACAAGCTATATACTCGCAACAAAACAACACCAACGTCGGAGGTAAGATTTGGTCTACAACAACATAAAACTAATAATTAACTGCTTTGATTGGTTTCATTCACTTTATTTGCATTTCTTTAAAATAACAATGAAAAGAAATTTTTTTTCTTATTTATTGTAACTTTCTTTATATAAATAATTTATTGAATTTTCCACTTTTATTATTTTTTGTTTGGTATGCTTTTAATTAACTAGTATACTGCTATAACCATTTTTCATGTTTATTATTAATAATGTACATAATAATTGATTGATTAACAATAATATTTTAAAAACTATTACTTTATATTACGTGTCTATATATGAACAAACGTCAAACAGTTGGAGGGTTCCAAAATTTAGCGAATTTCAATTCTCTAAATAGTCCATGTCCATCAGGTACAATAAAATAATTCTTTCTTCTCCTTTTATTTGTTGTTGCAAAAAAATATCCTTTTGTATCGCAGAAGAAAAGAAAAATAATCGATTTCGAATTATATTAACATTATCGGCTTTAAATGTCTTATGCAAGACTGATGTATATTTCTATTTTTCTCTTTAAGGTTTACAACTAAATACTGGTTTAACCACACGTCGTGATTCTTTTGATCGTAACACATCAGCATTTAGCCCTTCATTAGACTATAATGCAGCAGCAGCAAATATGTCAGGAAATTCAGTTAGAAAATGGCCTACAGCATTTAATGGAACTTTGGGTGCTTCAAGTCCAATTGGAGCACCATTAACACCACCACCTCCTCTTAGTCGTGCACCGGGTGCTGAGACAAAATATAGAAACATTGGAGGACAATTACCAATGGGATTGTCTGCTAGTGCTGCTTCAACTGCAGCTGCATCGAATGCAATGTTTGGATCTAGTAACTCTTTATTCTCGAAATTAAGCAGCGGAGCTATTCGCAGCTCTCAAAACACAGGAATTAATGCGGTTTCAGTTATGTCTGGAGGATCAGGAGTAAATGTAGGTAGTGGAGCTGTTGCTGCTGTAGCAGGAAGTGCAGCTGCTGGTGACAGCAAAGGACGTTCTCGATTGTTAGAAGAATTTCGTAATCAACGCTACCCGAATCTGCAACTACGCGATCTCGCAAATCATATTGTTGAGTTTTCACAAGATCAACACGGATCTCGCTTTATACAACAAAAGTTGGAAAGAGCAACTGCTTCCGAAAAGCAAATGGTGTTTAATGAAATTGTAAACTCAGCATATAGTCTGATGACTGATGTATTTGGAAATTATGTCATTCAAAAATTTTTTGAATATGGCACACAAGAGCAGCGTGCTGCTCTAGCATCACAAGTCAAAGGTAATGTTTTAAATCTAGCTCTTCAAATGTATGGCTGTAGAGTTATCCAGAAAGCACTCGAGAGTATTCCAAGTGAACAACAACAAGATATTGTTCGAGAACTTGAGGGACATGTATTAAAATGTATGTTAATATTAATATTTATTAAATCAATAAATTAATAATTTCTTCATTTAAAAAATTAATAGGTGTTAAAGACCAGAACGGAAATCATGTCGTTCAGAAGTGTATTGAATGTGTTGATTCAACTGCATTACAATTTATCATAAATGCATTTAACGGACAGATTTTTACATTGAGTACTCATCCATATGGATGCAGAGTTATACAAAGAATTTTAGAACATTGTTCCCCTGAACAAACAGCACCAATATTACAAGAGCTACATTTAAACACTGAAAAGCTTATTCAGGATCAGTATGGAAATTATGTTATTCAGCATGTCCTAGGTAAATATTTTATTATGTGCAGTTTACATAATTTATCAAATAATAAATTTTGAAATAGAACATGGAAAAGCTGAAGATAAATCTGCAATTATCAAAGCAGTTCTTGGAAAAGTATTGACACTCTCACAGCATAAATTTGCATCAAATGTTGTAGAAAAATGCGTTACGCATGCAACAAGAGCTGAACGTAACATGTTAATCGATGAAGTTTGCATGTTTAACGATACGTAAGTTTAATGAATTATCGAAAGATAGAGAGATAAAAAGTTATTAATATATAAATCAATTTTTTTTTTCAGTGGACTTCAAGTGATGATGAAGGATCAATATGCCAATTATGTTGTTCAAAAGATGATTGATGTGTCAGAACCAACTCAAAGAAAGACGCTCTTGCACAAGATTCGGCCCCACATGAATTCCTTACGCAAGTACACTTATGGTAAACATATTATTGCTAAATTGGAAAAATTCTCATTAAAATCGGGTGTAGCTTCTGTTACAACTTCATCTACAGCTGCTACAAATCCCAACACATCATCTACAACAGCTACTGATACTGTTACTTCTTCGACTTCATCATCGTCATTTGGAGCAAATGGTTTATAAATATATGATCATATTGACGATGACAACAACAAATTTCTTAAATAGTAGCTCATTATTAGTTTTAAACCCAAACAAAATACATAACTTTTTCAAACAGGATAAATATTTTAAGTTTAAAAATGAAATGAGAAAATAACAGCAGCAACAACAACATACAACTTTTAAAAGTAAAAACTGTAGTAATGAATAATATTTCTTAATAATAGTATTTCAAAAAGATTTTTTATGTTTATGCTAAAAAATAATAACAAACAAAATTTAAAAAGAAAAATTGAAAGTTGAGCATATTGCATATGCTCAATTTTTATAAAAAAAAAATAAATTGATGAGTGAATCAAACTTTTCTATAGAGACTAAAATTATGTTAAACATACATCAAGACGATTTCCTCACTCACTTATTTTACTCTTTTTTTATTTTGTAAGTTTTCTTTTTTTTAAAAGTTTCCTAATATGATAAAGAAAATAATAAAAATTATGATACATGTCAGTAATTTTTCCTTTATAATTTTTGATAAGACTGCACCGATTTGACACAAAAACATTAAATGTCAATAGTGACAGAAAAGATACTTCTTATTATTATCTTTTTATGCAAGTTTATTCTCTTTTCATTCATAAATATAAATATATATAAAAGTAAATAAACGTAAATTTAGCTTTCTTCACTAAAATGCATATACAAATTCTTTAGTTTAAATGTAGATGTCTTCTCATTTCATAACAAAGAAAAAATCTGTAGAATGTTTAAAAATAAGAAATTTAAATATACACTATCCTTACTATATATATACATAATGTACGTTTTCTAAAATGATGCAGAAAAATTAAACCTAATGAAAATGGAAGAAAAAGAAGTAAAAATTTTTAAAAGATAAATTCAACATACATACATAGCATTCTTTTTTAAAAATAATGAAAAATGCACAAAATGATAAAAAAAATTAAACGTCAAAAGTTGCTCTCTTAATGTACCGTTTGTGGAAAAATACCATTTTGTATATTATTAAATTTTGTCTTGCTCTGAAAGCAAGATTGCTTTTTAGGCCTAGAAGATTACTTCTATCAAAGTATTTGTCTAAACTGAGTAAAATTTTATTTTTCGGTGTACTTTTTATTAGATCTGAATTCATTATTTTCAATTAATTTAATATGCGCACCACGAGTTTGACAATTCAATTAATTTTTTTCTAAGATGAAGGTTTTTCTTCTACAGATAGTAGCGAAAATCATTAGTATGAAATCTACTACTGTATATTTAAGTTTAGTCTCAATTTCGAATGATTTTACTAAATATATATTCATATAAAAATCACAAGTAAAGCATTTCTTTTAAATAAGCATAAATTGTAGACATTTTTGAAACTATTTAATAATTAAATACTTTATACTATCAAGCGATTAAAATGTTTTTAAATTTTTAATATCTTGTTATTTGTATTAATTTCAAAAAAAAAACTTAATCAAAAACATATAAAGACATTGAATTGAAATAGAGAATAATGACTGATTGAACTTGATAGCTGAATTTAAATAAGTATAGCCAAGAAATAATTTAATTCTTTTTCAAAAAAGTTAAATCAATTTAGAGTTTTGATTTGTACTTTGATGGTTCAATATAACGAAGAAAATAAAAATTCATTATCATTTCAATTACTTGATAGTATATGATACATAAATATTGATAAATAATGTTTAGTATGATAATATTTCGATAAGAAGATAAAATTTTCCGCATTATAATGAAAGAATAAATGTATATGGATTTTTCGCTAGATTTTTTTCTTTCAAATGTTTAAAAAGTTATCATCGCCTCGAGAAAAATCGTGACAATGTATATTGGATCTGTATAAAAGGATAGAATTTATTTTCCTTAAAATTGAGAGTAAGAAAACATGTATAAATTTTTAAAAAACGTTCAAAAACATCTAAACGAGATAGTTTATTGTAAAAAAAGTTTATAATTTTTGGCTCGATAAAATGTGTACATAATATAAGTTTTTCCCCATTTACATATTCCATTTCTGAAAATTAAGTTTTTTTTCGGCTATGGCATTATTGTTACTTTCTTGTGTATATGATATGATGTGATAAAGAAAATTAAAATAAAATGAAACTGCCAACACATTCAACTCCATAGCAGAAATAATGGGCGTATGATGTAAAAAATGTAAAAATTTTATTTGTATAAATTTTCAATAGTCCATTTTACACGGTCGGTCAGAATTAAAATAAAAAGAAAAATCCTTAAATATTGTAAAAAAAGTAAAAGAGGCGATGAAAATTTTTGTTAGTACTATTGAAAGACTTTTTGATTATTGTTATAATCACTCGATTAGACTTATTTCGTTTTTGACAAAGAACTTTTTCGTTTTTACCAGTGTATTAATGAAATATTTCTTTTAACGAAAAAATGGATAGTCTCAAAGAAATCTCATTTTTTTATTTAAAACTTATTTATAAACCTTACAGACATTTGTTCTTTTGGATTTATAAAAAAACCAACTAATAACTTTTACATAGAAATAAAATCTTCTTAGAACATCACTAAAATTTTAATATCTACATATTTGAATAAAAGAAAAAATAAAAGGAAATAATAGAGAATCAAAATTACCCAAAAATGTCACCTTACTGAGAATGAGAAACTTTTTAATATTAATCTGTCAGTGAACATACTGAAGTATGCATTTGAAGGAAAAAAAATGTAGCTTGATTTCGTAATGGGAAGATTCATTATAGAACAACAGATTATTAAAAAATAAAATGTTTGTGTAATTCATTCAAAAAAGTTTTCTTTTATTTGGGAAATTGGGTAATTGATCACAAATTAAAAATAAAAATTTTTAATGAAAAAGAAAGTGTGTGCATACTTACATCATATTTTCTTTCTTCAACACTACTACTACATATCTCTATTTAGTTTGTGATCAACTTTCTTTCAGTTCACACCATTTCGATTGTCAGCGTGATCAATTTGTCATTTTTTCTATTTAAATGGATTTCATTTATTTGATCATATTCTCAATAGTACTGAAAAGTAATGCTGCTGTAAAACAATTGAGTGAGAAACGTGAGTTAAGACAATATTAAAAGTATACATACATGAAGAGTGATAAATGTGAATTAACAAATATAATTTTAGCATATTGGCTCAAACAATGTGATTTGGCTAATCCAAATGAAGGAAATTGTTTTAAAGGTACATATATAAAATCAAATTGAATAAGTTTACATCTTTTTCACCTCAAAATTAAATTCACATACAAAAAAATTACAATTTGAGGTCAGCATGATGAATAAATTATTCATATTCCTATCTCTATTTTCTTATTCATTCATTCATTAAGAAATGCTAGTAGGAATACTTCCATTAGTAACAAAAGGCATTCCAGAACTTGACATAATACCGTTTGAGCCACTTAATTTAGGTGCATTCGAAGTAAATCGTTCAGAAGATCAATTCATAACATTGAACGGAAATCTAAGTGAGATCAAAGTTTTTGGTGCGTCAAATGCATCCGTTTCAGCTGCTCATTTAGACTTAAATAAAAAGATCATACAGTTTAGTTTAGAAATTCCAAAATTACGCTTGAATTCTTCATATAACTTGAAAGGTAAATAATTTCAATGGCTGCAATTTGATTTTTAATTTTTTTATATAAATTTTAAGGAGGTATACTTCTTTTACCAGTACAAGGTAGCGGCAGTGTCAATATATTGTTAAAATACATAAAAACAACTATATTGGGGAAAATTTCAATTAAAAAATTACCAGAGGTATTTTTAAAAACCTAAACATGTTTATTAAATTTTTATATGTCTACTTTTCTTTACTTATTATAGGAAGCGATTTATATCGATGAAATGAAAGTCCGATTCTCTGTCGAAAAATTACGAATGCATTTTGGAAATTTATTCGGTGGAAATAGAGAACTATCTGCATCATTTCATATGTTCGCTAATCAAAATTCTAAAGAAATTTTAAACATTCTTAAAGAAGGCCTGCAAGCAGAATTAGCTCACATTTTTATAAAGATATGGAATTCAGTATTTAACAAATTTCCAATAAAATTTTGGCTTAATTGAAATTAAACAAAAGCTTTCAAGCTTAAGAGCTTTTAAAAAGCTTTTTGCCTTTTTAAAAAAATTTACATTGTAAAAATAAAAAGAACTATTTCTCTTCTCAAAGGATCGCATAGAGTGAATTTAATGCACTACTTTAAAAAAGTGAGTTAATTAAACTACGAACTGAGAGACATGGAGAGAGAATAGCAAGTCCCTGAGCAAGTTTACGAAAAATCTCACAGACAGAAAAATTGTGAGCATATGTAGCAGCTATATATAAGGCTCTCTACATAAATCCAACTTTATTTCTCTCTTAACATTTCAACTGTTTCCACTTTTCATTTCAGTTGAAATATCAAGACTTTAATTTTAAGTTTTAAAAGTAAAAAATAATTATTTTCACGTGTGTTTCATTCTAATACTAATATAGTGATATGAAAATAAAGCAATAAAATCGTTAAGAGAAGAAATCATTAATATCGAGTAATACTCCAGAAAGTGTTGAAAATAATGAATATAAATCACGAATTTGAGTAAAATTGTTATAGACCATAAAAATTGCGGGAAAAATTTTTTGACGAGAATTCAGTGTTCATTTAAATACACATTTACTTAGTATTTAATATTCTATAAGTCATTCTTTAATTCGCGAATAATGTCTTCAAGTTTGAAAATAATAAAAACTATTAGCATAATAGTTCTCTTCGAAAGTGTGCTTGCACAGAATTTTGATAGTAAGTATAACACAAACGAAAATTGCAATGTGGAAAATATTTCTTTTTCATATTTCCTCACACTATGTTCAAAATAGCGAAATATGGACAAACTTGTATATTGCAAAAAAAAGTTACTTAAAAAATAGCTTTTCTTCTATATAATAAAAGTAGGTAAAGTTTTTTTTTTTCGTTTCTTTACTTCTTTCACGATGTGTATATGTAAAATGCACAGAGTAATAATATTAAGACTATTAACATGCTTACTGGTTGACTCGCTCGCCAGCTTGAAGTTACCATTGAAATATTGCATAACTTAATTTCGCATATATAGTTGATCAATACACACATGCACATTTGTTCATTTTGAAGTAAGTGCATTGTAATTTTTCTTTCTCCCTCTCTCTTCTCTCACTCTGTCTGTTTTACTTAAAATAAAATAAAACTTCTTCAGCAATGACCAGTTGAACTAGCTAAATTAACTAATGTAAAAAGCTTAGCCAAGGAATCAATTATACGATCAGCAAAAAACTCTCTTCTCATTAAATGCAAGCATTTGTTTTGCAATATTTTCGTACGGATATTTCGCAATTTGCCCGTGAGACGATATATTTCAAAATTTAGTTTTTTTAAAAGAAAAAAAAGATCTATTAAAATTTGTAATTCCCAAAAGAGAGCTTGAATTCAAATCAAGGTTATTTCAGAGAAGATTTTAGTACAACGAATTCTGAAATTTATTGAATGTCACAGCACAGTGTGAATGCAAGAGGTAAAAGATGTGACTTTTTTTGGAAATAGGAATGAAAATGTTTATGCACACACTATTTCTTCTTCACCGCATGCAAAATATGAATATGATTAAATAATGAAAGCGCACTGTTTCGAAATAAATCTTTTTTCAAGGTTGATAGTTAATAGATCGCTTTTAACTCATTTTATATTCATATTTTGTGCAAAAAGGATGAAATACATATCTAGAAATGATAATGTAAAATTTTCCTTCTTTGCCTTGACCTTGCAGTGAATTGCTTGTAGCATATTAAACATTTTGCACAAATTCGAGTTATGATAATCTTCCTCTCAGATGATTACTCCATATGTTTTTATATAAATAAAAAGCATTTTTCGATACATAAATAACATACATATATAAATAAACTTTATTATTTTTACCAATGTTAAATCTCAAGGATTTCGGAAGTTTATTTTCATTTAGAGAAATAAGTTGCCTTTAAAAAGAGAAAGAAAAATGGAAGAAATTTTTTATATTTATGCCGGTAGCAAATTGACAGACATACGCAAAACTTGTTGTTATTTAGTAGTCTCAATGTACACATAATAATAATAATCCGTATTGAGATAAAAAGAATCGTGATTAAATCAGGAAATGAAATAGTATGCATACTTACATGTTAAAATAATTATTGTGTTTTCCGCAATTTAATTACATTTTAAAGTATATTCACAAAACATTTTAAGAATATTGAATACGGTCAATGATAATTTTAACATTATAAGTATTATGTTTGTTTATGATTTAATTTCTTTTCATTTACAGCATCATTTATTCAGAAGTGCAGTCGAACAGATCCAAAGCTCAATGCATGTCTAAAACAATCATTTAATGGTCTCAAACCTTACTTGATTTCGGGCATCCCTGAAATTGGACTGCCCCCAATGGAACCTTTGAAAATTGATGCAATGGGCATTGAAAATAACGCGGGAAATATTCGCATAAAAGGCGTTTTCACAAATGTAGTCAATTCAGGTGCATCAAATTTCACGGTTAAAGAAGTTCGCAGCGACATAAATGTAAGAAAGAAGTACACAAAAAAATTTTTTCGGCGTTTTGAATTAGACTTTATTGTTTCAACATTTAATATTGTTTCATTGTTTCAACTTGAGAGCATATAGTAGAAGGTCTTGGGTTGGATTAAATTAATACAAACCGTTGGTTTTTAGCATGAGCAATGACTTATATTGCTAGCATAACTTTTGAATCTTTTCAGTGTCTCTCAATTTATACTAAACTAATATTCAATGAAAAAATTGTGGCAAACATGACTGCAGCGTGACCTGAATAATTTTGATATCATTGAAATATGTTTTATATGTTTCATGACTTATCATTGAACCAAGCATTAACTAGGCTTGGACAAAAAAAAATTATTTAATTGTTCAATGTTATTATTTATTGAATAGATGATTCATAATTTAAATTTAAGATCAAACGCTTTACTTTTCTACAAAATGAATTGTGCATGTCATGTCGTTTATGATTTTGACTACGATTTGGATTTTATTAGTTAATTTTATATTAGCAAGTCATTTGAGAAATAATACGCAATATGACAATATGACTACTCACCTAGAGAAAATAATAATAAACATATTCATAATCTATCATTTTTTTCTCAGAAATTTCGACTTGACTTGGGAATTTTTATTCCAAACATCAAATCGAGAGGCAGATATGAAGTTAATGGACAGGTTTTACTTTTACCTATATTATCGCATGGAGAATTTATTGCAGAATTTAGTGAGTATCAAAAATATTTGTCCTAGACATCTAAACATAACGGGTTTTTCTTTCTCTGGTTTCAGATGATATAAATGCGATTGCAAAAATTTACGGTAAGCCAGTTACAAAAAACAATGAAGAGTACATGATGGTTGATAAAATGGTGGTTGACTTTGTTATGAAGAGTGCCCGTTTTAAAGTGAAAGATCAAGGACATCAACAATTGAGTAAGTGAAATTAGTGTAGAAATAAAAAATTGGAAAGCCATTTTAACCACATTCTCATTTTTTAGATGAAGTCATCAATCAATTTTTAAATCAAAACGCTCACGAACTAGTTCAAGAAATGAGGCAACCTGCATCTCAAAGTTTAGCAAAAGTCTTTAAAAAGTTTTTGGATATAGCTTTTGCGAATGTACCCCTCCGTGTTTGGCTTACAGAATAGACAATTACCAATATATTGTTATTTAAAAGTATTACATTTTTTTTCTCTTTCATATTAAAATTTACAAAAGAAAAAAAAAACTTTGATAAAACAATTCTTTAAATAGGTACTGTTCAATTTTTTCTTCTTTATTTTTCTCTTTTTTAATATATTGAAGAAAAGTTTTTATAAAAAAGAAATAATAATATTAAAAATTGAAAACAAAATATAATAGTAATAATATAATAACATATATATCAGTCCCCAAAGAAAAACAAAAAAAAACCTACTCTTATATGATTATTCTTTCGATTAGTGAAGCAATTAACAAAAAATATGAATATGATAGATATTACACGTGATAAGTTATGCGTTAAGCTGGAGACTACAACGAGCTATCTATTTCATTTTAATTATTTCTTTTCTCAGACAAACATGAGCATATGTTATCCTCGTTTAAAAATAAGGACACTTGATTCGTTTAAGTTAAATATCATATATGTATGTTTTCAAAATCAAATAAAAGAAGGATAAAAAGGGGAGGACGTTGATGAAGAAAAAGAGTATAAAAATGAAAGAAAAGTATTGAAAAAATATCATGTCAATTTATAAATTATTAACGATTTGATTAATATACATTTAATCTCGCACTTGAATATGTTTTTCTACTTTCCATTTGCTTTATGCGCTTTCTTCTTTCTCACCTACTCATCCTAGTTATGTTTAAGCATGTTATTATGTACGATATAAAAAGATAAATGAAATTTAATTCTCATCGCCTGTAGACTCATCATCATTCTCATCCTTTTCATTTTTTAAAAATTGAATAAACGGATGAATGCTTTTCAATGCAACTCCTGGAAATTAGAAGAGATAAAGTAAATAAAAAATTGTGCTGTATGATTTTAATGTGTTATTACAAAAGTTTTCATTTTCTTTTCTGTTCTTACCTTTTCCCTCTTGCTCATATGGATCATCATCATCATGCCATTTGAAGAATGCACTTTTTGACAAAGCAAAATTTTCATATAAGCATGTTAAAATGTTTGACATACATGACTGAGGATGCTCGAGTTCATTCATAAAACGATGAATAACTTGCAAGCATTGAATCTGCTTTTCTTTGCTTTTTTCAACAAATTGTGTTAATAATGGTGCAAAAAAGTCTAATTTCTCACGCTCTAATCGATATGATCCATCATTTAATTTCTCTATGCAATTTTTCAATATAAGCTCCATTAAAACACGTACAAACTTATTATCACGCTCTTTTATATTTTCCTATAAGAGAATATAAATTAAATAAAAAGTTGAAAAGAAAATAATTTAGTTTTGTGTGTGTAATTTTATATTGACTTACTGTTATCCATATAATTATTGCTTCAACATCCAATTCGGACTTTAATTTTTGTTCTAATTGATCCTTCAATTCCTTATCAAAGTTATCCATTAAGTTATTTTCTTGCATTTGCATGAGGTAATCAAAATTCTAAGGTAATTGAAAAAAATTTATATTATTTAATTTTTAAAAAAAGGATTGTAAAAGCAAACAAACCGGTATTTCACTATGCTACTCACATTTTTGTTTAGAAATTCGCTAAGCTGCGTATTAGCGGTGTCAAGGAAAAGCTGTAAATTGATATTGGCCTCGCGATAAAGTTGTGAAAGCTCATCTTTACCGTGACATGTATCGATAATTTTGAAAACGCTCTTCAAAATGACTTCGCCATTATTAAATTCTTCAATTTGCGATTTAGAAATATCGTGCAAGTCTTTCAGTGAAATAATTCTCTTCACGAGAGGAAGCGCAAGAAATTGTCCGATGTAATTATAGACTAGAGGCAAGTCACATGATAAATCCTGTGCCAATTCAATTGTTTCTTTAAGTGCATCGAACAAGTCTTTTGTAGTGATGATTCTTCTGCTTACGCCTTCACAAATGATCTCGGTTAGTTGTAGTCGTTCAGTATCGTGCTGATCGAAAGCCCAGTTATATAAATGTACAAGCGAATCCTTGTTAATACGAAATTTTTTTAATTTCTCCATAATTTCGTCAACTGTAATTTCATTATGTTGATATCCGATTAGAGAGGACTTCATTATATTGAACACCTTATTAGGATCATTAATGAGGTTTTTCTCTTGAATAAATGCTTCAGAATATTGCATAGGACGAGCGGGTGCCGATATTTTTCTTGCAGGCAGTGATCCTTTAACTGGAAGATCATTCGGACGTTGCATATGAAATTGCATGCTTGGGTTCCGATGTCGTTCCATATTATTACTATTGCGACTAGCTCCATATTTCTGATTGCCTTGCATTTGTGGTGATTGTAGACTTTTTGAGCCTGCTGATCGATTTCCTCCGCCTCGATTATTATTGCGATTATTCCTATTTTCAAATGAATTTCGATTCGGACTATTCAAATTTGAAGAAGCACCACCACTGAATCGTCCGTTATAATTTCGATTAGCTTGCTCCATTTGATCTTCTTCTTTCAAACCAGCAAATCGATTGCTTTGAAAATTACTAAAATTTTGAAAATTCGATGGTTGTCCCAGTTTAATGTCATCACTAGCATTTGTTGGCAACTTGAGTGGATCGAATTTAACAGGTCGAGTTTTCGAGTAAGGCATGCTCCAACCTTCTTCATTAACTGCTCCTGTACGACGAGTATTTTGACGATTGTTCTGCTCACGAAATGCATCCCTGTTGTCCATTTCTTTAATTGCTTGTTCCAAAATTACTTGTTGCTTAATTTCATCCATTGTGAGTGGCTTATTTCCTTGGCGTGGTTTACGTGGTGTCCAATTGTTAATTCTCAATTCTATTACATCTTGTATCATGAATCTAATTCTTGCACTTATTCCACTTGGATTCTTCTTATCGGCAAGTTTTTCAAGGGTTTGAAAATAGTCAGTGAGGTCAATTCGGTTTTTATCAGTTTTTTCTAATCGTTTGCCAATTGTTTCAAGCAATTTGCATAGACATTCAAGAGTCTCTTCACTACACATGGAGGGATCAAGTAAATGAGTTATGCAAGAACGCATGATTTTTGACGTCAACATTTCAATTTTATATAATTCGCCTATGAAATGTACTGTTCCAACTGAAATTAAAAAAAATTTGAAATTAATGCGTTTGATATAAAATAAATGTAATCGCGGATGTACCTGCACGTTTCCTCACTTTCATGCTCTCATACTCGAAATCATTTTTAAGCTCTTCTCTTTTCAAAGGGTCTTCTTCTGCTTCAATTTTTTTCAGTCGCTCAGCAGTGTTTTTGATTAGTTCATTGTCACGATGTTTTTCAAATTCTCGCTGGCATTGTGTGATGAGGCGTTTTTTAAAAACGGCATTTTGTTGTTGAGCATTAGTCGGATCTAATGGCACAATAAAAACATCAGAAACTTCCTTGCAAAGAAGAGCATAACTCGGAGCATAATTCGGCTCAGTGATGGCTTTCTCAAACACTAATGATATGCATTCATCTAATCGATCGACTGTGTCAATTTGCAATGTTTTAAGTTTTCCCACAAGCGTAAGAAAATTATCTGGCGAAAGTTTGTTTAATATTCCACGAAACTGTTTCTTCAATTCTTCAGTTTTTTTTTCCTCTTCTGATAATACAACTTCTTCTTCACCATATGATAAGGTTTGCGGTTTCCATGCGTTCTTTGCTTCATTCAGTTTAACTTCTTCGTTTGATTGTAATCGCAAAGTGATTATTTGGCCTTTATTGCCTTGTTGTGATCGTCGATTGCCGGCATATTCTGATTTTGAGCGTTGTGCCGAATTACGACCAGGGAGATTAGCCATAAAGTTTGGTGTCACAGCATCACTTCTAAATTTGCGGTTTAGAGTATTGTCAAGTGCAGATGTTTCAGTAAAAAGAAGATTTTTTACTTCACGTTTTAAATCTGGTAATATTGTTGATGCTATTTGCTTCATTTGAATTAATTGATCTCTTGAGTACTTCTTGCTACCAGACTTGTCAGTGTTATTATTGCCATCATCGTCATCTACATTCTTTTTGGAAGCTTTATCAGTTGCAGTATTCACTGCCGTTGTTGTCGTAGTCATTTGATCGTTTATGTTAGGGTCACAGTCTGCATTTGTGTTGTTGTTGTTGTTCAGGCTATCACTATCGTTTTCAGTTGGTGTCATCAGAAGTTCCTTCTTGTCAATGATTTCAAAAGTTTGACTAAGCTCTTCCGAACTTTGATCCATCTTAATTATGTTTTAAGGACTGATGTTAAGATTTGAATTTTTTATAAAATCAAGTGCGTGATGTATGCTTTTTAATTATAAATTTTTGCGAGCACAAGTCGCTGCATCTTTTCAAGTCATCATGTTGTCATTAAAATTGTCTGTAAAGAGGAAAACTAATGAGAAAAAGCGAAACAAAAGTTAGGTTATTAAATCTGATTGAATATAGAAATTTGAAGAAATGCGAAACAAGAGAAATAGATTCAGAAAGAAGATAGAATGAATGAATGGCCTGATAAGAAGAAGTTTTATACGTGTACATTCTTTCTATTCTTTTTCGTTAAGTCACCATTCACTTCGTTACGAAAAGAGAAAAATTTATCTGGATCAATGTGCAAAAAGAAAAAGAGTCACCAACACAGATACAATGAAATTTTGATGCAGAAAAAACATTCTCTCTCATTTCTACTCAATTTTTTTTCTTTTTCATCACCGAAAAAATATGTACATTTTAAGCAAATAATACGATAATTTATCGAAATGTCAAAAAAAATATAAGTTTTCACTTTTTTTAGCATACACACACACAATAAAGTATTTCATTAGATCATGATTTGCAATGACCTTTATTTCTCATGATTAGGTATTTGTCGACTGCAGTATATTCATTTTTTAATGTAAAGTCTTGTGATACTTTCGTATGATCACTATATGATTTTTATGATAGTAAAATGACTTATTTAAATGAATATTTTTATCTCTTTCTCACACTCTATAGTGTGAAAAAAGTTATGTATAAATTTTTTATATCATTATATATGTGTGTATGTTCGAATAACCTTTTTAGTTATGCACTTTTAATTTCTTTTCTTTTCATTTTATTAGTAGTCTAGTGTGAAGGAAAAACTTCATACTTTTTCGTAATTAATCAAATCCGATTCAATACTAAAAAATTTGTTCTTTTCAGGCTCCTCATGTACTGCTCTTTACAAAAATTTATCTAACTCAAATAAAAATTTTAAAATTTAAGGTAGACACTGCTTTTAGCAATTTTAATTTACCACGATTAAAAAATGTGCGAGAAACAAGTGAGCAAATTATTTTTTGCTACTTTGAGAGTTGCTCACTATGATTGAGATTTCTTTATTCCCTCTCCTTAATGTTGCATTTGTGTTTAATTTTTTCACTTAACAATTTTAATTAAAACTTTTATAAAATTAAAATAAGTTTAAGTTTTAATAACTATATATGTGTATTAATATAAACTTATTTAAATTAATTTCTTTCGTAATGAATTATATAAAATTTTCTATAAAATGTTTGATGATTTTTAAAAAATTCAATTGTAGTTGATAAAATTTTGATAACTTTACAGGTAACTTTGAAAACTTTCACTCTCAAGTATTTCAAAAATATTAAAAAATTAACTTTTTATCAACCTTATAGTTAAAAATCATAACGGTTTTTTTGTGAAATCAAAAAATCACAAATCTTAGTAAAAGTTATGACGGGAGTATCCAAGTAAAAATTAAAACGTTTATGCATGTGTGACTTGAATCAACATGTGTGGCTTTAGTTTTAAGTTTTAACTTGAAAAATATTCATTTAGTCGCTATCGGTCGTTATCTTATTGCATTTATTTAAGACATCATCACATTTTATTTGAAAGTCAAAAATGTGCTAGTGCGTACTACAAACAAACCTATTGTACATATTAAATTGACAATAGTAAGTATTTTACCTAATAAAAAAACAATTTCTATGATATAAAATTTTTCCCACACGCGGTAATTCCTTCTTTGAAATAAAAAATTCTTTACGCAAAGCAGACATTAATATACAATGAATGTGAATTGTAAAAAACAAGATCGAGAATTGATAGTTGAATGAGATAATGTGATTATTTATACCTAAATGAAAGTGCAAGTTAGAATGCTAAGTGTAAATGTGCATTGAATATTATAATTGATTGAAAGTGAGAAGAAAAAAAAAGAAAATGTACTACGTGCCTTTAAAGTAACCTTTATACTTTATATTGAAAAATGATCAATTTGATAAATTCTTTCCAATACACACCTCAAATGTAATGATAAATGTACATAGCGTATATATAATCAAGAGAGTAAAAATTTCAATGATTAAGTTTATCAAGGTTGAAAATCAAATATCAAAATAAAAAATTTATCGTTCTTTTTCTCTCATTATCAGTCGATATATGCATCGCTTTTAAATTTTGATCCAATTTAAATTAATTCTGTGCTGTTGCCTTGAGACAATCAATTTAGATAAATTTTTTTATTGTTCGTGAAATTCTAACGCATTCCTGATTTAACTGATTTCGTAAGCAATTGGATTGGGTTATTTAAAGGTCAAATAAATAATTTTTTTGGATTATACTGAGTTAAAGATTTTCCTCAAGATTTCAAAATTCTTTGAACCAATTTCTTGCTGACGACGACAAAAGAAAAGACATTTGAAATAGAATGAAAGAACAAAATTTGTTAACTTGAAAATACATTACATAACATACACTCTTCATTGTGTGCGCACGAATGACGTTCATGATTCTCTTGAATATAATTTTTGACCCCACTGAGCCTCTCTCTTTCGAACAAATAATAAAACTGACAATTAAAAATTTTAATTGCTGTTTTGATCAAAAGGTCATCAATCAAAATCATATCAGTCACACTTATGTGACAATTGAATTATCATAAACTACTTGAGGATAATTGCTTCTGTACTTGACTGCTTTCTGTTCACAACCTTCAACCTTTTCAATGAATTACGATTGTTGGTGTGTTCAATTTCATTGATTAGAAGATGTCAGTGATAAATAACTATCAATTCCTTAGTCTAATTTGATTTGAAATGGCTATAAAGTCAATTACCATCAATTGAAAGATGAAATATGCTCAACTGAATTATTCTACAAATATTTTCTGAGAGTGAGTAAATGTGGCTTTCATGTTTCGTTCTATTAATTTTGCATATATCTTTCTCGTTTTTAGTAAATGAAAAAAAAAAGTTTTATTTTGAGAAAGCAATCATATTAAAATTTTTCATCATAGATAACAAATTTGAAAAAATAATTTTAAATTTCATTTTTCTTTTTGCTTAATTATTGTGTTCCATGATAATTGCCACAACTTTCAGAACAACTTCCAATAAACTTTTTCCATTATAATCTAATCAGTGTATAACGGTTAAAGTATCAGTTTGACAAAGTAAGTTGAATTTGATTTGTGTGATAGGAGAGTTAATTAGAAATTAATTTTATAGTCATCTTTCCGCATATATGGAGACCCAAATTTTTAAGTGTTCATAAAACTGATATGAGTAAGAAAGAAGAATCGAAATGATCAACAAAAAATCATGACATATATTGATAACCTTTCTCTTTCGACATTTCATTCGAATCTGTAACTCGCGCGTACGAAAGTTTGTAAATTTTTTAGCTATTGTCTATACTTTCATTGACGAAAATTATAATTTTAAATCATTTGATGAACTCTGAACTGCCTTTTGTATCATTTCATAGACAATATTGTTGCTGACGGTATTCTTTAATGAAGTAGAAATATGTAAATAAACAAATATTTTTCTTTTTTTTTCTCTTCACGTGTTAATGAATTAATTAAAAAAAGCTATCTAGCCATCAAGTTTCATTTTTCCTCAAAAAATGAGTTATGTACGTGGAAATGAAGAAGAATTCACAGATGACGAAAATTTATAACCACGTGCATTACTTCCTCTACTTCTTGCGCGATCATAAGATTGAAGGCTATTCAAAGTGTACGTTAAAAATATCCGTAACTAAAATTAGATTGTGAATTTTTGTTTTGTTAGGAATATAAACCTTGAAACAGATGATTACTGAAAGTAAGAGAAATGAAGATGAAGAGAAATGGCGCGACAAAAGAGTCAGAAATTTGAAATAGGATAGAAATTGAATAATACAAAGTAAAAATTGGAAGTTGTCCAATACGCAGTATCACAAAGTAATTGTCAGTTGCTAACAAATTCTTATTTCGAAAATTATTTAAAGGTTATTTTCTTAAGTACGTAGGCACGGTATGAAAAATCTTTACATTCACAGCAATTCATAATATTTGTTCATGTGACTAAAAATTTTACTGTAGCTCTAGCGCACTTATCATATTAACATCATGCTGTTATCTATGAGGCACAATGCTCGTAAATATAAGTTTAAACAAATAAGAGGGCATTTTTATATAAACAAATGATACAAATGATAGTCATATCAGCTATTATTGTTTTTTGAATAGCTTGGGTTATTGCATTTATTTGTATATATTCTCTTATTCACTTAGCAGAAATAAATTACTCGGTTTATCGCAAATCACATAAAAATCTATTAACGCGAAAAAAAGAAGAATAACATTTTTATATATCTTGCGATAACATTCGTGTAGAATTAATGCAATTTAATCAGTACGTTGTGTAATTTGCTAAGGTCGGATTTTTATATAGTGATGGCAATGACGACGACTAAAGTAGAAAAGAACATGTGATAGAAAAATAAAAAATAAATATTACTATAGAAAGAAAGAGAGAGGAAAAGATAAATATGCTTTTAATAATGAAAGGAATATTAGTTTGATTTTGTTTTCATAAAGGTTGTAGAAAATTCAAGTTCAAAAATTGTTAAATAGGTGAATGAAAGCCTTATTAACTGTATTTTCATTAAATAAAGGAAGAAAAAAATATATAAAAATGTTCCTATGCATTGCATAACATTGTAAATATATTTTAGTTTTATTTTGCAGATCTTTTGTTACTGCCAATTTTTCTGCATTTCATCATTTACAATTATTGACGACGATAAAGAAATTAAGCAAGAGAAAAGATGTCGAGTCCTCAAGAAACTCCTAAAAAGAAAGTAGAGCAATTTCAGCAAGACAAAAATGGAGATGAAGCATTACCGTAATTATATGAAATTATTTTAATTATGATTATTGTTAAGAAAGAGACATCTTTTCACACACAGGCCCGGACGAACAAGAAGGTCATATACAGCAAGTCAACGAATATGCGGATTTCTTGGTTGCTACTGGCGATCACTTACAGTTGTTCTCACTCCATTATTATTTTTACCTGTTATGTTATCAAATACAAACCCTCAACAAGTGAAAGCTTATAGATGTCTGTATGTTGTTATGACGGTATGAATGAAAAATATTATCTCATTAAATCAATTAATAACATATCGTGCATGAATTTCTTTCGATATTTATATAGATGACGATTTATTGGGTTACAGAAGCAATTCCTTTACCAATTACTGGAATGATACCTATGGTTGCTTTTCCATGTAATTTAACATTTAATTTTGTTAATGAGTATTTAAATGGAATTTTAATTATTTTTTAGTGATGGATATTTTGGATACTGATCGTGTGTGCATGATGTATATGAAAGAAACTATGGTCATGGTAATTTGCCAAAAAATATATACATTCTACATTCATGTGATAACTAATATTATTCTTTAAGTTCATTGGTGGTTTGGTTCTTGCGCAAGCTGTTGAATATTGTAATTTGCATAAACGTGTTGCGTTGAAAGTCATTTCAATAGTCGGCTGTAGTCAGCGAAGACTGAATTTTGGTTTAACTGCTGTTACTATGTTCGTATCAATGTGGATTTCTAACACTGCCGCTATTGCCATGATGTGTCCAATTATGCAGGCTGTCTTAGAGGAATTGGAACGTCAAGGAATTTGTAAAATGTATGTTGATCAGAAGAAGAGCAATGAAGAGGAGGGTATGCTGACAAATAAGGAAAGTGACGAACCACCAATGCCATCAAAAACTACCACATGCTATTTTGTTGGAGCTGCATATGCGGCTACTCTTGGTGGTGTTGGAACAATCGTCGGGTCAGGTGTAAATTTAACATTCAAAGGAATTTATGAAACTGTAAGCAGTTAAAAATTATTTTCAAAATGTTGAAAAAAACGTATATTTGATTGAGAATATTTTCAGACTTTCCCAGACGCACCCGGTCTTGATTTTCCAAAATGGATGTTCTACAGTAAGAGTGTATTAATTATTAATTTAATCTCAAATTAAAAATAATATTTCAGATGTTCCTGGAATGTTGCTTTTCACATTCTTAACATGGGTCTACCTTCAATGGCTCTATATGGGAATGTTCCGTCCTAATAGCAAAGAAGCAAAGGAAGCTGATATTGGTGAAGAGGGTGAAAGAGTTGCTCGTCAAGTTATTGAACGTCGTTATCAAGAACTAGGACCAGTAACTTCACATGAAAAGGGTGTCGCAATTCTTTTCATTCTTGCTGTTGTTTTATTCTTCTTAAGAGCTCCTGGTTTCATGACTGGATGGCCTGAATTATTAGGACTTAAAGTGTAAGCTTTTTATCACTATTCGAGATCAAATGATGACATTCAATATTATTTATATTACAGTAAAGTTAAGGACGCTACACCAGCTATTTTGGTAGTGATTGCATTCTTCATGTTCCCAGCAAATTGGAAATGTTTTAGATTTTTCAAAAAAACCGATAAACCATTACCAACTACAGCAACTGGACCATTGCTTACATGGAAATATATCAATGCAAAAACTCCATGGTAATTAGTTTTAAAAAAATGTGTTTTATTTTATTCACAAAAAACTTCAAATGCAGGTCACTTGTTTTTTTGCTTGGTGGTGGTTTTGCACTCGCTGAAGGTGGCAAAGTTTCTGGAATGTCAAAAATGTTGGGCGAATCATTACAAGTCTTTAAGAGTTTCGACTTTTTAGTTCTATTGCTTCTTATTTGTATAGTCTGTCAAACACTCACAGAATTTACCTCAAATGTTGCTATCGCAAACGTTATTTTGCCCGTACTCGCAGAAATGGCAATAACAATTGGCGTACATCCAATGTTATTGATGTATCCTGCTGCACTCAGCTGTTGTTTTGCATTTCACATGCCCGTAAGTTATCCTCATTAACTTTAGTGCATTTAAAATTTAAATTTACTTTATTACTTCTACAGGTTGGAACACCTCCAAATGCCATTGTAGTAAGTTTAAGAATTATTTCAATTTTTTTCAAAAATTTATAATTAAAATTATTATATAATTATAGGCTGGTGTAGGTAATATAAGAACCAAAGACATGGCGATTGCTGGTATTGGACCAACCATTTTTACTTTGATCACTGTTTGGGTTACTTTCCCAACGTAAGTACTCAATGTCAAAGAATTTCAGAAAATTAATTTTTTTTTATTTTTATCAAAGATGGGGTAAAGTAGTCTATCCCGAACTCCAGGTGTTCCCTGATTGGGCTCAAGCACTTCAAAATGCATCAATCGAAGCAGCAAAAAATGCATCATTGTCTACCACAGCTACTTCAACTGTGGCAACCTTACTTGCTAATTTAACAACAAATGCACCACAATGATCAAGTAAATAAAAGTAAAGTTGGTAATTATTAGATTCAATCAACTCGTAATCAGTCACCCTCATGTCAATTA
This sequence comes from Polypedilum pembai, assembly GCA_014622435.1. Taxonomy (NCBI): domain Eukaryota; kingdom Metazoa; phylum Arthropoda; class Insecta; order Diptera; family Chironomidae; genus Polypedilum; species Polypedilum pembai. The sequence goes on from JACWBX010003042.1 coordinate 71,418, forward strand.
ATCAATTAAAAAAGTATTTGCGCATTTTCCTGTCTATGCTCGTAAACCATATAATGATGAATAATCTGTTTATGACTAATAAGAAGAAATCACACATATGTACATGTCAACACAAATTTTAAATTTTCACGTTGATAATCGACACTCGGGTGAAATATATTTAAAAGAGAAAAAAACAGATTGAAATTTTTATTATATTTTTTGAATGCATTAACTACAGATATTTCGTTTTTTTTGTTTTAGTCCAATTGTTCATTTTAGGAAAAAAATAAAATAAAACTATACAGGAGAGAATTAAGAAATAGTTTTTGGAAAAAAAAAAATTTCTCTTTCAGATAAACTCAAATCAGTGTTGTTACGTAGGTGCCTACGGCCTACGGCCTTCGTAGATTTTCAGCCTACGGTTTTGCCTACAGCCTACGGTTTTGCCTTTAAAGGCAAATACCTACGTGTAGATTTTGCCTACAAAGGCAAGTTTTTTTTGCCTACGACCTACGAAATTGCCTACAAAGGCAAATGCCTTCGCGTAGGCAATGCCTACAAAGACAAAATTCTTTTTTGCCTACGTTTACAACAAATGTTTATAATGCCTAAAATTCTTTTGTTTACTTTTAATACTTCGAAGATTGCTTGAAAACGAAAGCAGCTACAGCCAAACAACGAAAAGTATGTAAATTAAAGTTTTATTACGCGTTGTTCAATATATACTTGACAAAATTTAAGTTTGTCTCTATTTTGAAATTTGCATTTTTCCAATATGTCGACATTTTGAAAACATAAATTTTGTAAAACTTCTGTTATTCTAAATTAATTAGATAAGTTACAGCTCTCATACTTTGATATTTTCTTCCTTATAATATCAATAAATAGCTAAGACCTGAAAATTATTTAATTTCAATTTCATTCGTATGTAAAATCAAATTTGATTTTTTGATTTGTATGGACAAACCTAAATGCAGTTAAAAAATCAAAAAGTTTTCAGGCCTTGCTTTACGCATAAAGCTGAAAGTTTTACAGTTATTTATTGATATTATAAGGAAGATAATATCAAAGTATGAGAGCTGCAGCTTATCTAATTAATTTGGAATAACAAAAGTTTTACAAAATTCTTTTAGCCATTAGAAATTGTATTTAAAGAAACATCTGTAAACTTGTTTTGATTTTATACAGT
>JACWBX010003044.1:3665-16002 GCA_014622435.1 Polypedilum pembai
TTCAAATTTAAAGATCAATATTGTTAAATTCACCAAAAATATTGTTGAAAAATTAAAAAAATAATTTAACAATAATTATTGTTAATTTTTTTCTCTGAGTGTATAACAGTAAAACATCATAAAAAATTTACAGTAAGGTAGAAATCGAGACAGCTATTTGAGTTTCAAATTTCACTCAGATAGATAAATTCTGAATTTTAAGTTTTTTCTCTTTCTCTCTTAAGATTGAATTTGATTGATACACGTATCATACGAAAGATTTTTCACTTAGCAAAAGTTTTTGTGTTAAAATCTCTCTCTCTCTAAATTCTCTTATCTTTTAGTCAACACATATCATTGAACGTAAATCTGTAAACTTTTATAAGATTAAGAAATTTCTTTGGTTTATCTTGACACAACAACACCACAACACATTTCATCAACAACAGAAAAAAATATCTTTCTTTTTTTAAATTACCTTATTAAGCACACAAAAATGTAAATACCTGAAGCCGAGAGTGATAAAGTTTAACATACTTACATGCTATGGATAATGAAGGAAAAATATGGAAAATTTTCTACATGTGCAGAAAGAGTAAGAAAAGCTTAAAATGAAGCTCCTTCCTTCCATGAAAATTTTCATGTGTTTGACTTTCACATGACTTCGAGCACAAGTGAAAAAGAAAGAGAGAGAAAAAAGTTTTTCTATGTCTGAAAGTGAAGGTGCAAAATTTATTTTTATAAAGCTCAAAAATTAAAAGTTTAATGGAAATTGGCTCGAAGTAATTTTGACTATTTATTTGTCCGCTTAACCATATAATTTTTATTTTTATTAGAAACTAACCTCAAAATAGTTTAGCAGTTTTGTTTTTAGAATCTTCTTCTAAGAATCATTGTCATAGTTTTTTTATTTTATTTGAAATGCTGCTGAAATGTAAAACATTTCTCTGAAGAAAAAAAGTGAAATTTACTTACCCTTTCGATTATTTCTTGAGGTAAGCAAAATATTCTTTTAGTATGCATGAAAGAAGAAAAAGTGAAACATTTTTTGAAGGATATTTATGGCTTTATATGAGAAAAAAGTGAATGTGTATGATATTTTACGACCCAAGCCGAAGGAATGTTTGTAATATTTATGATAAATACAACAAATAATCGCTTTTTCAAAAAGAGAAGAAGAATTTCTTGGAAGCTGTTCTGAACTGCTATTTACAAATATTATTATTACACATACCCATGCATGAATGTAACAGAAAAAAGGCGAAGAAGTTTATTTTATGGATGAAGATGCTCATATTTTTTTAACTCGCATAAAAGACACATATAGCTTTTTATTCATCGAGACATAACAATATCGACAATTAAAATCCACATTTGATAGAAATATGGCACCAACATCATTATTATTATCAATTTTTTCTCTCTTTTTCTCACTAGTATGTTGTAAATTAAACGTGTTCATTGTCAATGGCATTTACGTGCAATACATTCATGTGTATATAAACAATCTTCTCTCAAAAATATAATTTATGATACTTCTTCCGTCGCTGCCACCCTTATGCCTATGTATAAAAGAAGTAATAATGAGTTAAATGCACACAAGAAGAAAAAAGAATATTTTTACGAGTTATAATGTCGCAAAATCATAAAAAATGAAAATTCGTCGTAAAAAAGCAGAAAATATCGCATAGCTCATTTTTTTCAATGCTTTTCATGATTCTTTCAAGTGTGCAATTGCTCAGACACATTTTATAAAGGAAGAATTTTGTTTCAATGAAAAGAATTGTTGTTTTAAAAGAACACCCGGTAAGTGCCTGATGAATAAAGTTTAATTCTATGATATTGTTCAGGTAAGATTCTTTTTAAGTTGATTTACAAGAAACCTTACGTCAAATTATGATTGTTAAATTAAATTTAAGTAGTTGATAAAAGACGTATGAAACTAGTTTATTGGTCACGAACAAAATTAAATGAACTTTAAGTGTTACAAATGTCTATTTTACAGCCAATTTTCATCCATTCCAACAAACATCATCTTCACTGGTTTCACGTACAAAAACTTCAAAATGTTTTATTCACAGTAGTAAATAATAGAATTCTAAATGACTCTAATTGAAACAACCATCTGTTGATGTATTACGCTCAAGTGATAAACATTACACACTCTTTATCCAATTATATATGAGAAATCTTAATAATTTTTATTACCGAGACGATGAATGTCTGTCTTCTCATCGTATAGAAAATTTTATGACTGTTCTTCTTGTTTCTTTTACTGGAGCTCGTAAAACATTGAAATTGTTTAATTAAAAAAATCCTTATTCATGTCTTCCAATGAAAAACCTCAAAATTGTCGTTTTTAGAAACTCATAAATTTTGACACATTTAACTAAACTTATGAGTGTCACAGAGAAGAAATCTGCCAAAAAAAAAGCCATGACATTTATGAGATTTAAAATATTAAAATGTGAAATTGGAGACAAATATGCAAGTGTTAGTAAATGATGACTTTTTAGGGAGAATTTTTTAATGACTTTTTTGTTTCAAAATAAATTGGACTAAAAATACTAAAAAAATTTTTACGGTGGTCAAAAGAGGGCGAAAATCTAGAGCAAATTACACAAAAGAAAAAATATTCTCTTTTTTTTATTGGAACGAAGGTCGTAACATCCCACAAAAACATTTTCAAGTTTGCTCTAGTTTAAATAATGTAATAGTTTGTAACAATAAAGCAGTGTCTTAGATAATAATGGGCAATAATAATTGTAACAAATTTTTCTAATAACCAATGTCCAAAAGAACAAATTTTTCTTTCTAAAACCTTAAAAAGTCATTTCTAATGCATGCACTGGTAAATTTTTGGTCAAAAAAGGCATCCCAAAAATAATAATTCATTCTGGGAACTCTACTTTCCATTTCTTCTTCTTCGACCTCTAAATATAATTTGTTTGTATTTTGCCGTAATTATTTTATTGCAGCCGTGTCGTAGAAGGTAAAAGCACAGTCGTTTAGGTAGAAAAATGCTGTTTAGGTTAGTCATAAAACAATTTAAGAAGTAAATAAGAAATTTGTCATTTTTAAGCGATCGATTCAAGCAATTGAATAATCATAAAGTTACATCTATCTACCTTCGTATGCAATAAAACAATCATGTATGATGTTTGTTTAAAAATTCTTCCATCACTCTCATGTCCTTCACAATATGTCAAGCAATTAGTCTTTTATCGTCCGATACGAATAAATGAATACGCCGCATCATCAACGAGTGTGTCACAACTTGAAGGTCGCAACAGAATGTTTAAAATTTAGCGAGAATTGGTTTTGATAATGAAGGAGAGAAAAAAATTTACACATATCAATATGAAGTATCGTCAACTAGCTTCACGTGGGAATTAACATAAATGAAAATTCAGTTTGTTCTCTGTATTCCACAGAAGTTAGTGAGAAAGAAGACAATTTTGTGATAAAATGCAATAAATGGAAATGAATTCAGTCGTGAGAATTCTGCCACGTGCAAACTATCTGTGGTATTTCACAGCAGCGTCTTTCTACTCTTTCTTTCTGTTTTTAACCAAATTACCGTGTCGTCTCATTCAAGCAATCTTAATTCTTAGTTTTTGCGGTAAAAAGTTATCTTTCTCTCTCGCTGCCGGAGGTTATTTTACTTAACTAAATGTGATAACAATTTAAAATCCGCAAACGAGAGGGAAAAGCATGCAAATTTCATACATAAATTGGAATAAAAACCAAAAAACCTAACGGAGTGCTTGAAAAATTAATGAATATGCTCTCAATTAACGATCCGAACAGTTTTATATTTCGGTAAAATCGTCACCATCTTAATGAACGCACTTAAGAAACTTTCACTTGCTGATGTTGCAATAACCATTTCGAAATCTCAATTTTCATTTTGGCTTTTTCTCCACAATGACCATTAGGTCATAAGGAAAAAAAGGGAACGAAAAACTTTTTCTGATCTTCATTCTTATTTTCAATCAAAAGAAAAGCAAAAGCAAAAAGTTTTGAGGGCACGCATAGCAAATGATAAGCCAAGTTGAGAACTTTTTTATTTTCAATTTTTCCACTCTTATTCAAGAGGGATTCAAGAGAGAAATATCATTTTACAAGTCATAAAAATAAATTATTGAAAGTCTTCTTATGATGTTAGAGAGATTTCATAAATGTGAAATTAAAGCGTCTTCAAGCTGTTCTCGTTTTTTTTTCTATGAAATTGTATCCATAAATATGAGTAAAAAGTCCTTGAATATAAAGCAATAAAGTACTTTGAACCAATTTTTAACCCATATATTTACCCTTTAAAGTTTGGCACCATAATCCTATTGTCTTTCTCCCATGTTTTCAAAATATTGAAACTATATCAGCAGGGTAAAGAAAAAGTCTTAAAATGTCATAAATTTTTACAACTTGTTTTACTCTACTTTTTTGACCATAAACTATAAAAGAATTTGATTGTAATCCTTTTCTTGCAAAAAGTGAAAACAACAACAAGGCATATTCAAAGCCATTCATTATAAGAAGGCAGAAAAAGTTAATTATCCATGCACCAATAAATATAAATAAATATTATTCTCTTTGAAAGAAGCAAGCACAAAAAAGGATTTTACTAGAGCAATATGGCCAAAGAATATAAATTGACCGTAGTTTGGAGTTAAAAAAAGTATTCAGCACGTATGCAGCAGTAAAAATATCTCTCAAGGATACAAGGGAGAGATGACCATAAGAATAAATAAACTGAACTCTCTGCATAGCTCTTTTCTCTGCTGCACTTTCTTCTTCTTGTTCTTCTACGAAAATAATTTGTAAAATGTGGCAAATTACTCTTGTAGTGATATAATTAAATGCATCTCATGAATAATTTATTGTTTGTTGCAAAATTTAATTTATTTTTAGTCAAGACAAACATAAAAGTTGCATTAATTCATCACAATAAATAACTTCTAAATGAGCTTTAATTCAATCCATTCACTACCAAGTGAATCAATCGTAGTTACTTCTTTGTGATTTTATGACAGCTGGTGTTGAATTTTTATTGATTTTTCACATTGAGATGAATTGCATGGAAACGAGTGCAATATCAATTTAATCATGCACATCATTGAAGAGATTTTTGCACTTTATAAGTTCTACCATCATCATCATCATCATCATCATCATCATCATCACCATACAGATGATGCTTCCTCATTACACTTTTCAATGTGCTGTTACATAGAGCTTTAAAGTGCATTAAATTGAAAATTGGATTATCACCGAAGCACACCCAGTTTAAAAGTAATTTTATTTGACTCTTGTTAATATATATGTATTAAAATAAGAACATAAAAAATTTTCATTCCATTATCGTTAACTCTCTTTTTCTCATTCATAAAGTGCACTTTCGAAATTTATTCATAAATGTTTTTGAGCATGCAATTTTGAACGATAAGTAATGAAAAAGTACATTTAATCGCACTTCAAAATATTGAAAAACGTACTCTATTGTCGTTATTGCTGTAAAAGCTATTGAATTTTCCATTTCACACTCTTGTGTTGGTGTCGAATCGTGAGAGTAAATTGCTGCCGCTTCCTCATATGCTCAACCAACAATTATATTCTAGCTAAATGAATTACAAACTCGGTCATTTTATGCATGCATGTAACACACATCCAACATATCATACACCCGGCATTTTACTAGAACATTACACACATATCGTGTGCGAACACAAAACGATGAGCAGCAAAAAAATACATAGCAAAATTGTTAAAGTTTGTCATGCAGTGAGAGAGCTCATTCTGTGTTAGTTTTCATTTCCATTATTTTTTTATGCGGTAAATTTTTTTTTATTTTTTTGGTTTCAAATAATTCTCTTCATTTTCCCTCTCGTTTTGGAAGAATGAAGCTGTAGAGTTTTGCGAGAGAAACCATCCAACCAAACTAAAAATAAATGAATAGAGAGAGAGAGAGAACAGAAAAAATTTTTCAATTTAATTTTGTTGCTCGTTTTAGTATTTTTGGTGGAAAAAGCACACATACTGCGTCAGAACGAATGAGCAGAAAGTTTATGTGACTTCGAGTGCAGTAAATCTCGGCATTAAAGTGGCTACTCCTCATAACCGCGAACAACGACGCCGAGAGCTGTTAAAGTGATAATTTTCAGTAAGCAATTTTGGAGACTGTAAATTTTTGTCGCTTGTACGAAAGAGGGGAGAAGGAGTGCTGGGATGTGTGAAAATTTATGCTTTATTAAAGACATTAATTTTGTATGCACATACATATACATCCATATATAGAGACATTGTCATGGAAAGCAAATGCAAAATGTTAAATTTAATAAGAGAAGGAGAAGTGCAGCAAAAAGAGAATTATTGTTATTGCACAGAATTTATAATCTGACAATTTATTAATAACTTTAACGCGTTTCATGGCGAAACGAAGAAGCGACAATCTCGTTCTTTATTAAATACGACAATTGATGGCTTCAGGCAGTTATAGAATTAAATTTATGAATTTATCATAACTAATATTTGTTTTATTTAATTTATTAAATTGAGGAAATTGTTTTTCATATTGTATACAAATTTTTAATTCAATTTGAAAGCGTTAATGAGTAAAATTATTTATATAATATCTATTGAAAGAAATCCATTGAATTGAACTTCTTCTTTCGAATTTTTGTTTGTCAATTTCAATTTAATAAAATATACACTAAATATAACTTATTGTAACAACTTCTACATCTAACTTTTGCTTTTGGCTATGTAAAAAATCTTTAAAATAAAAAGTTAAATTGAATTTTTGAGGTTCTCTTTATAAGATGAATTGATTGAAAATTCTCTTGTAAGACACCATGTGCATGATTTCAGTGTTTTTATATTCACGTGGCATCAACTCCGGAAACTAAAAAACTTTTTATATTTTTTTTTATTTTTTGAAACAAATAACACAGATTGTGGAAAGGTCAGTCGAATAGAATCACATGTAAAAGATTTACCAAGTGTCACTGAATAATTCAAATGTTCTGTACACAACGACGGATTATCAATGAGACCAGACAATGACAACGATGGAGCGATATAGGATGTGATAAAAAAAAATCTTGTTCAACAAACATCATCATAGAATGAGCAAGATCATGTTGACATCAAAATCAGCAATTGTTTGTTTGTTTGTATACATTGAAAGAGCAGAAGTTCATGAATATTTAGGCTCTCTCTCTCTCTCTTTCATTTTCATTCGATTTCCTGGAGGGCTACACACACATATAGATGTAATTTGCAATTCAGCATATCGATTTTTCTCTCCTCTCTGATATCTTCGTTTGTTGCTGCTTCCTTCAAACAACCTTACACTTCAACACAGGATGAAGATTAATGTTCTCATGCATTTACTATCAGTATATATCACTTTTGCTTTGCTACGTATGTATGAAAAAAAAAAAGAAAAATAATTTTCATAGAATCATCAGTACACAAAAATACATGTTTACTTCATGTTTCTGAATAATAAGTAATAACAAATCATTTTTGCTTTAAAGTCAATTTTCTTATCAACAGAAACAGCTTTGGAATCATTTGTCAAACATAAAGGATTAATTTATAGTGAACACTCTAAATGGGTTGTTATTGTCGAGTCATGAGTCCATAATCAATACCATTTACAAACATTCAATATATTTTTAGCACCTATTCACTCTCTATCGACAACAATATCGAGCACACAACAAAGAAAGAATTACTTATTGAGAGAGATTTTTCTCCTTCTCTTTTCTCTTTTAATACAGCATTAAAATGAAATAAAAGAGGTCTTTTTTTTGTGTGTATGCTTGCTTACAAAACTCTGTCATTGTAAATAAAGAGTATGCTATTCAAACCATTACAATTGAGTGTTTGTTTGTGGCTCAGTTTCTCAAATTATTACAATGGAACAAAAGTCTAATTTAATTCCAGCTCTCTGGCCATTTTTTCGATGGGATTAAATGAAATTGGATTCAACAAAAGTGATGTTAAGAAGCCCATACCAATTAGCACAGAGAATAGTTTTTTTTTTTATTTTCTGACTAGCAGCTTGTGCATCTTTTTAACAACATCCTTGATGAGTTTTTATTCGAAAAAATCTCGATGCTTGCAATCTGCCGACAATCAACCTGCTATAACATAACATAAAAACAGAGAGAAGTGTTGGAATAATGAATTATGTTTTTTCAATAAATTCTAAATTAGTCATCCTCTTAAATAAAGGATTATAAAAGAGTGAAGAATGCATCAAATGTGGCCGCTAACGATCTTCAAAAAAAAAGAGGGATTGACTTGATTGATCCACAAAATGTGTGAATTTCAAATTATTTTTTTTTTCTTCTCTCTGATGAAACTCATTATAACAAAGTCAGTCTAGAAGATGCTTTTATTATCATCTCATTCTTTTAACTATGTTGCCTTTACCGCATGCCTGTTGCTTGTTGCTGTTGATGATGATGATAATCAAAATAATAACAATAAAAAAGGGAAGCGAATAAGAGGAAAATATTTTTTTTTTCGGGTGAGAATATGAGTTATTAGTTTCAGAATATAATTTTTATTCTCACTTTAATCTACACGCGGGAAAGAGTAGAGTATAAAGTAGAAAGAGAGGAAAAAAGTGTAGCAGTGAAGCAACAAGCGAGCCGGATGAAGTGTTAAATATGAGAAAAAAAGTTTAATAATTCATTTTCATCAGCCATTCATGCCATAAGGTTTATATATATTAAACTTCTCTGTAAATTCGTAATCATCTTGATAGTGAACACCACCGAAATTATTTAATACGTTTTTAAGCATAATGATGATGTGCGATGCATGAGGCCAGCCTTAAAGAGAGCCAAGACAGCGCTGAAGAGTGCTAATAAGATAATATGCGATATGATTAAAGCCTGATGCTCCAAGCTACCATCTCAGAAAGTGTGTAAGCCGAGCATAATAAAAATGAAATATTGAGCAACATAAATGTAACTTAGTCTCTTTCTCTCGTTTATTCTAATCGCATTATTTCTTCTTACTCGAGAAAAAAAACTTAGTATAACAACAATAATTGAAGGTCTTAGGCATGTGTAAGCATCGATTCGAAATTCTCGATTTTAATGAATATGTTTTAGGAATATTAGAATTAAGAGTGAATTAGTCGGTCGGCGGCAACAGTAACTAAAATACAATCAATTTATTATCGCTTCTTTAGTCATAAATTTATTACCACAGCCATACATTGCGGCTACACATGTATAAATCATAAACACCAAAAGCCATATGTGTTCAATTAAACGCAACTCGCTCACCATCATCATCTTATGAGCATTAAATTTTTGTTATAATTTCTTTAAGTGCTTCTTTCTCGCTTCCACGACTTTTTCGTTGTGCGTCAACGCAGCTCAAAAATGATGTATCGAATTAGGATTTTATGGCCAAGATTTCGCTTTTCGTTTTCTGAGAATTTTCTCGATGTCACATGTATCGTAAAAAAATCTTACAAAAATCTACAAGGCTACAGCTATCCTAAAATAACATAGGAGAGTTATACAAGAAACAGAAATGGGTTTTGCGACTCCAATAAAACGAAACGAAAGTATATTTTTGGAGTAAAAAATGAGTTTGAGAGTGAATTCGGAAGGATAGCTAACGTCCTACCTGAAACGTCCTTTCGCTCACTTCGAGTCATTTTTTAAAAGTAAAATTTTTACTCGTGTGCCCTTTTTGCATATATTATAAGAAACAAATCCCAATGAAAGTAACAAAAATAAAAAATGAACAAACTGCAGTTAAAAAACTACCTAGCAATATTTTCCAAAGAATAAATAATTATATGTTTTAACTGCTGCTGCTGAAATAAGATAAAAAAAATATTTGTACATAACTTTATTGTTTTGAATATTGCGCTGAGAAGCGTGTCTGTAACTGACTGCCTTTGGCCTCTACCAAAAATTATGATCTTCTTGTTCTCCTTCACTTACATCAAGATCATTGTCGTAAAGTATGTGTTGCATGCTCAAATGCAATGATTCTAATGAATTCACGAGCATTAATCCTTTTTGTGTACTTGAAATAAGCATGAAAGTCGATTATAGTCTTTTACACTCCAAAAAATTGTTCCCTTCAGCGTTGCATTCATGAGAATAATCTCCAAAAAAACTAAGAGAGAAACCATTTCAAATATATAAGCATAAAAAGGTCAAATTACTAAATGCTGAGGAATGAATATATAAAAAGAAAAAAACAAAAAAGAGCTGCCGCAAATTGTTTTGATTTTTGGCATTTTCTTACGCTCTCTACATGCCCTAACACACAATATGATGCCTTTTAGTGCCATTTATGTGACCGATTTACTGTTTTCCAGTTAAAATTGTGAACATTATGTTCTCGTTTTCGGTCTTTATCATCATTTTAACACGCTCATCTGGTTTCATTTTTTCATTGTGTATGTTGTATTTTTTATGCATGCACTGATCTCGATCTCTTGTCATTTGACATTCATCAAATTATTCACGCGTGCAGAAAGTCACATTGAAAAGTGTTTATCAAACAACTAAGAAATTCTTCTCTTTCTTCTTTTATAAGAATTTCAATAAGCCGTGAAAAATTTCATTGAAGAAATTTCTTTTTTTTTTCTTTGATAATTTGCCATGAATAAATATGGAATGAGAACTGATGATTTCATAAGAAAAGTTTCTAAAGAATTTCAAGTAAAGTGGAAGTAGGAGAAAATTTGTCTTAATAAATTATAACTCAATGAATCAACAAAAATTAAGTATTTATGGACTAAAGAAATTCTCTTTATGCAACAATGACGATAAATTAAATTTCAAATAAAGTTTTTCATATTATATATGATACATAAGATATGAATAATATTTTTGCGCAGATAAAAATCGTTTCAAAAAACCAATGCTACCACACGCACACTGCATGAAATGACACGACAAGATTTTTCTCGCTCTTTCGTCGACCTTTTCCACGCTCTCGTGAAATGACAAAGTTTGTAAACATGATGGATCTAAAGTCATCTAGATATGTGATATGAGTTCATGTTGCTTAATAATTTGACACCTTGTATCTCGAATGTTTCATGTGTACTTCTGTGAAGAGTAAGAACAGACGAAGTGTGGCAATAATATCATGCAGTGCCAAAGAGAAAAACTCATTTATCATAGTCGAGATTGTGGCTTTGTGTGCTAGCGCATATATGTTAACCAGCTGAGAGGAAGCAACAAACGAGTGCTAGATTTTTGACGAATTCTACTGATGTGCATCAATGTAAAGAAATCGCATGAGAATAGAAACAGCAGCAAAAAGGAAATGTCACTGCTGTGACGTCAATCTCTTAAAATAAGTGAATATGTAAATGTCATTGCGAGAGCAAGAGCAAAACAATGAAAGTCAAAACTCTTTTTTCTTTTTCTTCTCTCCACAAAATGCTAACAAGCACTTTTTATGCTCATATCTCTTATTTACACTTTTGAGACTTTTCAAAGAGAAAATTTCTATAAAAGAAATCACAAAAGAAAAGAACAAAATTTCTTCTGTGCAGTTGAAGCACAATTTCTTCAATTTCCTGTTTTTCTCATGTAGCAAACAGTTATAGAGAAGTCAATTACTTTTTGTTTTTATCATTATCATTTGGAAACAACATTTTAATGAAAAAAAAATTATTTACTCATTTACTCTTCCACATTTGATAAATAAAAAATATGACAAAATAAAGAAAACAAAAATGAGTAAATATTTGGAAACTTTTTAAGTTATTTCATCAACACATTTAAACTCATCTCATAATGTAATGATATAAATTTTTTAAAATGATATAGAAAGTACACGACTACGGATCGGAGTACTTAAGCGCGTTTTTGTCACCACTGATCAGTGTTTATTAGCAGATTACAGAAACAACAGATTCGTTTCTAATCAGAAGTTTGATTAAAAAGAAATTAAATAGAATGAATATTAAAAACTGTCGAGTCTTTTGAAGCAATTCAGGATTTCAAATTCATATAAGGGAAGATTTCATGATTTTTAAATGTAAAATATTTGAATTGAAATGAAAGAAAATTTTCAAATCGCAAATTTTGCGACTTTAATACATCGTTATTGTTTTGATTTTATTATTAATATTAAAATTCAATTTATGAAATTGAGTTGAATGAATTAAATTGCTTATTTTTTTAATCTAATTTTCAATAAAATAAATTAATCTGAAAAAACGGTTAAATCAAATTCAATTGAAAAAGACGCAAAAAACGCGTCGACGAAAAAATCTTAGTAACCAAAGAAAAAAATTTTTGTTTACATTTTTCAATATGGAAATTTTGTTCCGTAATTTCTCGAGTTCTGCAAT
>JACWBX010003044.1:16358-57962 GCA_014622435.1 Polypedilum pembai
TCACAATAACTCGATAGCACAAATCAAACACAAAAAACTGCAAGTCTCTAGCTATTATAGTTTTCGAGATCTCGAAGCAGCCAGCCGAACAGCCAGTCAGCCAAAGTGAACTTATAAGCTGCATTTTCTATACAAAAATGTGCTAAAAATTTTAACTTCAAATTTGTAAAAATTTTATTTTGATTTCTTTGTTTATTTTAAAATGTTCACAACAACTTTTTTAGTTAGTAAAATCAAAAGTTTCCAATTAATTTTTATAAAATGTATCTTGATACAAATGTACACAGCACACATGGGAGGTGAAGAGCAAAAGTGTAAAAAGTTCTTTCAAACCAATTTGTTATTTCTGCGGAAAGAATTCTTTTTAATGTTAGATAAATGGAACTTTGAGACATGCACAGCATGTCAAAATAAATTTTCAAGGTTTTTAACGTACGAGTGTGTATGTGAGAGCATATATAAAAAATGCAGCAGAAGAATATGACTTCTTTCCAATCATTTGTTAGTTTCTCACCAAATAATCTCCCGCAGATTATGAAATGCAGAGAAAGAAATTGGATACGATTTAACAAGTCAGTTGATACGGGAATATAGTAGAAGGAGGAACATAGGTTAATGCAAACGTACATGAGAAAGCAAAAAAGTTTAAGTGAAAAATTACGTGTGAAAAATGTTCAAATGCTTTCTACTGCGTTTAAGAAAATTATTATCATCATTAAAGCTGATTTGCTGACATAGTCAACTCATTGCAGCTAATAACAGCGGAAACAAACAAGCTAGTTGAATGAAAGATATTCTAGCACAAAACGAGGTAAAAAATCACAGTTAATTTATAACGATTAAATGCAATTAAATGTAAAGCGTGTGTGGTTTGCAATTAAATAATTGAAATAAAGAGCAAGCTGCTACATCGAGCTGCCACACGCTCGCGCACATATAAGTTTCTGTGAGAGAATGTGAGGTAGTTAATTTATTAGTAGAAAAATGTTGTTAAAGTATCAGTAACATTGAGCAACAAGAGTAAATGTGAGAAATTCAATATTAATTTATGGATAATTAACCAAAGCAAGAAAGTTCGCTCTCACGAAATGACATCAACAACAAGAGAGTTGAGATTTGTTGTGCTCGATAAATAAATCACACTCACTCGCTTGCTCGCATACATACATCGTATTTTAAATTTGTTTATTTACGAAATTAGCATAATGATGGACGCCGCATATACAGCAACAACAACAACGTGAAGCGTAAACTCCAATATTTCAACTATAATTGTCGAGAATTGAAATTGAATTCCACCAAAGCGAAAGTGTGTGTAATGTGTAAATATAAGGCATTGCGAGAAAGAGCGAGTGTCGAGACATTTGAGCCCACCGCATGGCAAAAGGAAAATGATTAATTGCTTAATCGCTTTTGTCCATAATCACACACCACCAGCAAATGTGGAATGGTGTGCTGTGGCAGCAGTAGTAGACACTTGCAAGTGTCAAAATTCATTGTTCTGCCTATATAAAGAAATGCGCGCATGGTCATGTATTTACATGGAAGCGAAAGAAAGAAAAGGCATTTACCGATGCCTTAATAAATTACAATATTTCTTTCTCTTGCTCTCACACTCGTTTGAACCATAATGGTCATTATATGGCCATTCAAGCAACACATTATGGTATGGCATACTGAGTGTATATGTGCGAGAGTGAGAGATGTGAAAATAAATATCTAAAATCATTATAATTTGTATAATTTCTTCGTGAACAGACAGTTAACTTAATGACCGAAGTAATTCCCCGTCTATGGTATCGTATCGACCACACAGCAACAACACTCGCTCGCGTCTTCAATTATTATTCCGAATAACTGAAAAATGAGTCTCACAATATACGAAGAGAAGAAGGAATACGATGTTTACATTAATAGTCAAGTGGTTATCTTAATTAATTGCCATAAATAGAAGATGACATTCGTGTGACTGTTCAGAAGAAGATTTAAAAAACTTGACTGGTATTTTTATACTTTAGCATGTATTTCAAATATTTTATTTTAATTTACGTGCTGTCTGTCGCCTAATAAAATAATTCGCAATCATTAAAGAAATCGATTTAAAATGTTAATTTCAAAAACATTCAAATTTATTTCACTCATTATTTTTAATTTTCGTATAAACACTGATCTACCTTAATACAAATGCGCTAAAGTATCGATATCTACCTGTATTTTTCAATTCAAATTATTTTTCTTTAGCCTCTCATTAGACATGCTGCGTATATTGACAAATTTGTTGATTATAGCTATATATCAGTATTAATGCAGAAGAATTAACATTTTACGCTACCAACTCTCCTTCTTGACACTACTGTAAATTCATTGAGCTTGAAAGATATAATACAAATAATATAAAATAGTGGATAAGTAACTATTGGAATAAGAGCATGAGACAGCATATTGAGAATTTTATATTTGTTTTTAAATAAAATTGAAACAAGAGCAGCCACCTGTATTTGGATATCGATTTGCGTCAATTTACTTAAGGCATATTGTTTTCAAATATTGTTTGTTGCTACAAATTGTGCTGCTGCTGCTTCTGCTTCTGTCGACTCCTAGTAAATGATAAATAATAATTTTTTCTTTTTAAATTCATATAATATAAAATAGTTCGTGTGCTGTATCGAATCGAACCTATCACAATATTGAAAGTGCTCTATAGATACTTCGAGAACATATCGAGTTTTTCGGAGAGAGTGTTAATTTTTTCAATATTACTCTTTGATGTTTACATATCAACTTGCGTCAATTTACTTTGACAACAGTAGCAAATATAGCAAATAAAGCTTCATATTTGTGTTCCATCTTCATTTTTCTATCCAATAATTGATTTCCATTAAAATTTATGCTCAAAGGAAGTTAAAAGGAAAACATTTTTTTGGCCCTATACAGTTAAATAGGAAATTGGACTGTCTAAAAATAAAAATTATTTATACCACAAATTTATCGTTTTGACCATATATGCACAGAAATATTGCACAATCATGAGGACTTTGCATAGTCGAATGTGAATATATATTTACAGTATCTGACACAACAACTCGATGATAATTTATTCTGATCATCGGCTTACAATTATAGTGCAATATCATTAATAGGATCAGTATATACAACGTGTCGAGACTTCTTCTCGCTCTTACCAATGACTATTAAAGAGTAATAAAAATTTACATAAATCGAAATTTCCATTTTATCACAGATTAACGATTATAGCTTTATTTTTCTTCTTCTATCTCTTGCTCGCGCGTTCCTAGTTGTGAAAAACAAACTGCGACTGAAATAAGATGTCTTTTATTTATTAATTATTTTAATTGCTTTTGTATTTTGACCTTTAGAGTCTTATTTTTAAGACTTAATTGGTTTACTCACGAGAGAGACTAAGAGAAGTGGAGAATATAAATCAAAGTTCGCTGTCCTCTCTTGGGACAATTTACTTGATTTATGTTGAATTTTATGGCAATTACATTACATTTCGGGGGGACCACATGGACAACGACACGACCAGCACAAAAAAAAGAAGGTGGAAAAGTCCCGTTGACTTTTTTCCCATGAAATCCCCCCATAGCTTATTGTCGTCAATGTCGTCGTCGCACACATGGTACACGGATAAAGGCATGAGAGTAAGAGAATTTAATCACATAAAAAATTTCTTCTACTTGATGTATTTGTGTAAAAGACAAATAAAAATGCTTTTAACCTTTTAATTCCCTATCTTTTTTCATGGGTGGATACTTTGATTTTTTGTTGTTGTTGTTATTATTGTGCCCTTGGACCCTGAGTCCTTTATTTAATTACATCTCATCTCAACATCCTCTTTCTTTCTCTATCTGATAGATATTCATCCTGCGGAAAGGATGGCTACCAACAACAACAACAATACAAAAAATAGCTGAGAAGGGATATATACGATGAATCTATCTAATATGGACCAAAAGGACGTCAATAAAGACTGGCCTCTACTGTGCAGAGAGACTTCATGTTATACAAATGATCTAAATTTATTTTCCTATATGTATGGTTAGCTCAAAAACACAATCTATATATGTGGAAGCAATTTTTTATTGCATTTTCAAAACAGCAGGATACGAAACTTGTTGATTCTCAAAATTCGGTCGATTATAAAAAAAGGTCATAATATTTCTTTCTTCTTCATTCAATAGAATTATAGAGCCCATATTACATCATCATCATGACTAGTTATTTATCAATTGCAGTAAACAGAATAAAAGCTGTTTTTGACTTTAAATGACATCGACCACCTTCCAGTTGACATTTTAACTCTTAATAAGCTAACTATTGAGTATATGATAAAATGCCATTAATTTTACTTCTCTCTCTTTATCTCTCTCGAGACAGTTTCATGCAGAATGTGAGTCAGATTGATTTCATCTGATTACTTAAACACGCTCAATTTAATTTGGTTTATTTTCTGCATTACTACTTCTCGCATTCTTTATTTCTCTCTCCAGTTTTTATTGGTTTTGTGCTTCCAACTGTATTATTATGTAGTCAGTCTACTTCACTATGCTACAGATGGAGATGCGATTAAGAGATATTTAATTGAAGGTAATTAATTTCCTTTTCGAATAAACGAGAGACAAGAGCACGAGAAAAAATGTCTGTTTTCCATTCTTATTTTCACCTTCTCTCACTCATTTGACGGCGGCAGTGAAATGTCGATAAATGGCAAATAACAGACGAAAGAAAAACACAACTCGGTGAAGACTAAAGACGAAGCGATTTATTTACATTTCTTGCTATTATTTGCTGGCTAAATGCCTTCTGATATGTATGTGGCTGATTATACCTCTGTCTTGTCTTTCTTTCTTATTCTCTTTTCTTTTAATTCTGCTTCTATTTATGTAAGTATTAACACACGAAAGATGAGCTGAAAGTCATAGTATCGGCGGCAAGAGAGAGAGTGATGCGAGTATGTTTATGTTTGCACAATCACTGAACAGTCAAGACAAATAATCTAACTTCTTGTACATTTCGGCATTCTTTCTCCTTCGCACTCAATCTTACTTTACTTTACTCACCGCCAACGCGTTCTCTTTTATTCATTGGTTTATTGTTTAAGATTCACACAATATTTACCAATGAAGAAAATAAAGAAGGAAAGAAGAAGAAATAGTTGTTGAAAGATAAACGACTATCACGTACAAGCAAATATTGAAGCTCGCATTCCTGCACATTGTAATATGTGTGTGTATTTGTGTGGCGAATGATCAGACACATTTTTTAATCGACACCAACACACATAAATACACACACTTACTTGTCTATTTCAGTTTGTTATCGTATTACAATAACAGCTTAATAACTTAACTTCCTAATGCTAAAAGTGTGTAACTCAATTCCATTTCAACCACCTACTAGATTATTTTCTCAACACCAACGTTAAATTATATATACACTCACAACCCTCGAGCGTGAGCACAAAAACGAAGAAAAAGTTTATCGATTATTCCTTGCCACAAATCAAGAATTTTATACACGTAAAGGACTAGCAGGAATAAATGCACAATAAATCAATGAATATTGCTAAACCTTCTCTTCTTATTCTGGCCCACTTTTCGACACTTTCCAGATATTATACAAACAACTCTATACATAGCTGTGGTGGTGATGGCTTACAGCATTAATGAAAACTTTTATTTTACTCCTCCAACCCATAGTCAATTAGTTATTCACGACAAGTCATTTCCGGAAAAACTTCTAATGCTTCTTCTTTCATTTTTTTTCTCTCTCTTACTCGCGGCAACACGAAATTCCTTTATTTATTTGTTATTCTCCTTTCGCTATTCTTCTGATTTAATCAAATTATTTCTATTCGCTTTCAAATGAAATTAAGCCATGCCTTTATAATGGTTTGTTAGTAAATGTGAGTGGGAGATATTAAAAAGAATTTTCAACAAAAGCCAATATCGAAGATTTCTTAAATAAACATTACATTGTTTGTGTATTTTTTTCATTTCTTCTTTTTTTCGGGAATCACGTTTCATTCTTTCTTTTCTTCTTGAAAAAGATGCTGGCACGGAGCGTATTTTTTAAGTATGTTTTTTTGTAATGAAATGCTCAAGATCTATCGCCATTATTTTGTCGTTCATGTCCTTTTTCTTCGCATGCATCTTGCTTTTAATATGAGAAGAAATGAGATATAAAAAAGAGAGCATCAGCATCAACCCAAAAAGGAGAAAAATCAATTTTTTGCCGCTTCCTCGATATAAAATAAAATATATGACCAAGAGAAAGAGCAAGCGGTGGCGGCTTGTGTATGTGAGTTTGCGAAAAAAAGGCTCGTGATGCCTTCAAGAATTTATTTTATTGCATCACATCGAATCCATCAATTTCAAAATGCGGTAATTATCGATAAATTTATGTGGCTGCAGAGCGAGGCTATCATCAATAAAAGTGCTATTTTAGCATTTAACGATGTATTACTTTAAAGGAAACAACCAGTGAAGAACTTTTTGATATTTTAGAACAAAATCTTTTTATTTTAAAATATTTTTTCAAAATTAACTGACAGCATGTGACATTATTTTTTAAATTATAATTTATACGTTACAGATCTTAAAACTTTTACAAGAAAGTTATTTACTGGCTATAAAAAAGAAACATTGTACACAAGAGGTAGTCGTTACATCGAAACATATTTTTTTCGGTAAAAAAGAGTGAAAATCAATACATCTTTTTGCATACACGAAATCGTTGAAGTCTTCACGTAAGGCACAAATAATGTTTTTTTTCTGCCGCATTGAAAACAAAAAACTTTGTCTTCAATACATTCGTGTGAAAAGAAATTCTTTCTTGCATCAAAAAAAGAGCTTTAAGGTTCGGGGCTAATAACAGTCGATTGTGAAGAAAAGATTGCGTTTAAGCCTCATATTGACTCATTGATTGATACCCTCGCATCATAAAATTCCACTTTACTTCGAAGGCCAGAGAGACTAGTGGATAAAGTGCGGTGGAAAATAAATTATAATTTAAATTGATGAGGCTTATTGCAGGATAATTCGCTCAAAGAAATTTTTGGTGTGTACTTGGTGAGAGGGCAAAAGTAAATCGTAATTTTGGATGTACTTAATTTACGTCAGTCAGTCAACATTAAATGCCAAAGCATAAGAAGACTTTCTTCATCATCCAGAAATCTTCTGTGTGTCAGGGTGAATTAAACTCAATTTTCGCTCTCAAAATCTCTTCCGGGGTTTTTAT
Source organism: Polypedilum pembai (assembly GCA_014622435.1). NCBI lineage: Eukaryota > Metazoa > Arthropoda > Insecta > Diptera > Chironomidae > Polypedilum > Polypedilum pembai. The sequence goes on from JACWBX010003044.1 coordinate 23,619, forward strand.
ACTGCAAATATCAAGAGTATCATCTTCCAATTTCATTTTTTTTCGAAAGTTATTACAGCTAAGAAGAGAGAAAGAGATCGATTTTGACATGAACACATTATTAAAGTTAAAATGTACTTTTTGGGGTCATCGATAATTTAAAATATTTACATTACAGTCAAAATTATTTTTTGTTCATATAAAATGTCACATTAAATTGATGTTGATCACATTTTTGCCACACACAAAAAAAACATATATTTGTTTATGTTTCTAAAAAATTTATTTTTATTCCTTAAACAAAATAAATAAATAAATTACAATGTCATTAGTCCAAACGTTCAGACACAAAATTTCCACATGCATGTTTCTATCTTTTCATCATAAGTCCATACATGCTGTCATTTGATACGATTTCTTGTCGTTGATGTGCTTTTTGCTATTTGATACAGATGATAATGTCAATATTTTTCCAAATGAATTAATAATGAACATTATACGGATACCCATCACCATAAATTGTGCTAGTGAAACTCATCATTTACGTTTTTTGTGTGTATTTTTCTTTTTCTGCTTAAAAATCACAAGATGTGAATATCAAAACAACCGAGAGCATAATGAAGTTGAACGATATGAATATTGAGCGAGAAGAGTTCATTAATTATTATTATGCGACCACCCTGAATATTGAGGGAAAAGAGAGAGAGACGACGACAAAATTTTTTCCCTAACCATATTGCAGATATTCAATGTGAAATTATGAGAAAGAAGTCTTTTCATTTTTTACGGTAATTTTTATGAATATGATTTTTTGTACTGCTACCGTACAATGAACTCGAACTCACCTGAATTGGGTAATTTATATTTTATGAATTGAATTTTCGTGTTACTGCTGCTGCAATGAATGAGCTAGAAAGGAATAATTTTTCTGCACATTACCAACAGAGAAAGTAATTACTGCTGCTACTAGGTGTGTGGTACATACTTTGCAGTAATCATAATAATCATGAAAAGAATTCATTCAATGTCGGACCTCATACGAACAAGAGAAAGATTAATAAATGATTCGATTGGACTTTGCCGAAAAAAACCAAACAATTAGTCAATTACTTAATTATTTTTCCCTTTTTACAGCATGTGATTCATTACGCAATTTAATGTTTATACTTAAACTTAAAATAATATCGAGAACCTGCTGCTGTTGCTTGTGTAATATATTACATATATTTACATACCTCGCAAATCCCCAGATGTGATTTATACCACGAAATGAAATTGCATATTATTATTATTATACACACTTGCATGAAGTTCATCATCATCATCTTTTTGCCATATTGCAAATGCATTTACAACGCAATGGAGAAAAGTGAACATCCAACGTCCTCAAATAAAAGAGAGAATGCAGATTCAATTTCTTTTCAATCTTTTCTTCTGGGTAAAATTTCTTCAGAAGTTGCATTTAATTGCATCCTTTTGTTGAAAACTTTCATTAATCTCAATACAAAGTGCACAAACATATAGTCATAATGGATTTCCTATGAATTTCTGCTTGCATAATGCATTTTGCATTTAAGAATAAAACATAAAAAGCCTTTAAAAACTGATTACATTACTCTCTCGCTTCCCGTTTATCCCTTTTTTCACACAATCAGCAATGAAATTTAAATTACAATTGTTCAAGCTTTGACACAATGGAAAAGTACTTTTTGTGTCTATGCCAACATCCTGTCACTCTTATCTGAAAAGATTTTTTTTACCGTTCAACAATTTTTATTTGTGAAATATCAGCAGAAAATTCTTTTTTTTGCTTGCTTCAATCTGAAATCCTCTCTTGGTTAGAGTAAAGCATCAAATTGAATTTTTGTAAGACGTTCACCTCGCACATGAAATTTGAGAATGATTGAGGTAAGAAAACATGTGCACGATACGATCAAGTATCAAAACAATTGAGATGTGTTTGCAGATTTATACAGCATAAAAAAAAATTTTACTCTCATGCTATTTCATGTCATATAGACTTTTACTTTCACACTTTGATTCAATAAAGGATTTTTGAGTAAAAAAGGCACATTCAAGTAAAAAAAACTAGTAATTTATTCCTTAAACAGTTATTTGCCTATTCATAAGACAATAATAATAAGGAAAGGATTTATAAAGAGAATATGAGGAAAAGGTAAGCAAGCGTACCGTTAAGCCTGGCAGAAGGAGAATGTGAAAGAGAAAAGAACTGTAAAATGAGCACATTGCGGCACATACGCACACAAAAATTTCAATCTCACTCAAAACAATTAGGATTTCTTTCTCGCTTTGCTTTCTTCCGGTGTTGGTTGTGTAATTTCAATTCGTTACTTTTTCTTTCACTCACAGGCAAAAAAAGACTTTTTATTATGATCATTATGTACCATAACTGTACTGTGTAAAATGAAAATGAGTCTCATCCTTTCTCAATCCCTTCCTTCTCAACAACTCATTCACATACGGTAAACGAAAAAGAGTGTGATTTCTTCCTTGTAAGATGTTTTTGAAATTGTAATCATTATATAATATATTAATTTATATTCAATCGCTATTACGTGTGTTGATGGCTGTTGCTGCTGTTCCTTTCATTCTTCTTAAATAAAAATTAACCTGAAATGTCCCGTTGGAATACACACATAAAAGCCTCAAACTGTGTGCCTATCAAATTGCTTACAAAAAAGAACCTGTAAAGGATTCAAAAAAGGAATTTTTTACGCAATGTGAAAGGAAATCATTAAAGTAGAAAACAAAAGATTAAAAAAAAAACTTTTTCGAGATTGAAAGGTTCAATAAAATAATAAAAGGGTATTAAAGATAACGCAAGGCATTGAGAGAAAACTACTACTTGAGAAAAAAAGGTTAGCATAAAAATTTCAAATCGTGCTCGAATAAAAATATCATTTGCAATCATTTATGGCATTAAAATGCTGTAAAAAACATCTTTAAGCAATAAAATGTGTAGACGAAATTATTTGATACGAAATGATATGAAAACCACGCTTTTTTATTAGTACCTCAACATCTATTTCAGATTTTTTTATATATATTTTTCATCTCAATTATGAACCCACACATTTCGCTCTATATAACTCTTTATTTTCTTTTGTATTTTTCTTTTTCTTACACACAATATAAATCCACGATGTGAACGGGCTACAAAAAATGAGAAGAAAGGAGAAGCAGGTGCAAAATTGAAATTTTGTTTTCTCTTTTCATTTGTTTCTTTCATTTAATAAAATTAAAATAGCTAATAGTAGAACGATATATATCTCACTTGAGAAGAAGATGTGTATCTCAAGAAGCAGCAGCAGCAACAGCAATGATGAAAGCAATTTGGTTTGAAGAAACTCATGTGGGAAATAGATGGTATGGATCGGATGAAATAACAAAGTATTTACACAATTTAAGAATGATATTGCTACTAGACATGCCATTGGGGAGATAGGAAGAGAATTGCAATTTAAAATGGTGAATGTTTGTCGATAAAATGATTTATGTTGCCGCTGATAAGAAAAATACAATGAAGTATTGAATTTGATAGAAAATAGGAAATTTAATTTGAAAAATTGAATGTTGACCTTAAATTTGGTATTTTTTCTGCATTCATTTTGATCAAACATCAAACTAATCTAGAAACAATAAAAACTTTTACATTTTTAAAAACCATACATGATTTAAAAATTATCTATTGTGTTTTCTCGTTTTCACACCTTCCACAATATGCAAATGAAATATTTCCACGGTAAAACTTTTTTCACAATGAATAAAGGATAAAAATATACAATTTATATATTTCTCTTATTCTCTTTTTTACAATGCATTATTTATCGCAAGTAGTGAATTTTTTCATCTCTTTTTTTTTCTTTCACAGTAGTGGCATAAAGGTAAATTATTTATTCTTGAAAAATTTCAATATTTTACACTGCAGTAAGAAAGCAAATCCACAACCAAACAACCAATAAAATGTAATTTGATTGTACATAAATTTCATATAACATAATGACAGCATAAAAAGCAATTCTTCCACAGCGATTTACGAGTGGGGTCGAGTTAAGACATTTTATATTAATGTCTAAATTATTTGTGTATGTCTACGCCAATCATTGAAGATAAATTGACTAATTTTGCTAACATAATGGCTCTATATGAAGTAAGTTATAATTCTAATTACTTATGTCTGGCTCTATTAAAGTTATGTGCGTGATTAAGGCATTAAAGACATGCTTGCTTTAGTGCAAAAGCGACATGAATAATTGGCCTTCTAATTTCTTTGCTCTCTTGTAAAGCTTCATAATTACCATCATTTTTCCGGATCTAATGATGTTCTTAAAAGTCCTATTTAATTCTCCTCCCTTTCGTTTACAACTACTAGCGACCTTCACACCAGCATGCTCAATTTGACATTCAACCCATCAGAAAACTTTTTCACTACTTCTTCATCCTCTTTTCTCTTCATAAAAAATTGTTTTCTATGTCACTGATGTCAAAATTGATTACTAAGTTTCACCATAGCGAACAAGAATATAATTGAAAGAGTGGGTGACGAACTAAAGCAATAGTATGTATGTGGCTCCTTGTTATTGCTCTTTCAATTATAATTTCCTGAATAAATGTTGTCATAAGAAACTTGAATATCATTAATGTTATGATACTTGAATAGAATTTACATAACAATTTGATGGTGAATATAACAATAAAATTAGAATGTGCTAATTTGACTACATAACCGGATTTACTTGAATTTTTATCACTTAAGCCAAAACATTTCACATAAAACAAAATTAAAAGTTCCCACGATAAAGCAAAAGTCACAATTTTGTAAATAAAGAAAAAGTCAACCTTCCGGTACTCAATCACTGTAAAAATATTACTCTGTATGCGAATGACATGAATGAGTAGAGGAAGGAAAAGAATTTGCATTTCATGAAAAAAAGTGCAAAACCGCTTGAGAAATATAAGGAATGCAAAGGAGCAAGTGCTTACTAAAGTTCCTCTGGCATAGCAAAGGATGCCAGTGCTAAATTACAAACAGCAATAAGAAACGACTCTTGTGGTTTCATTTTTCAGAGTGTGTTAAAGAATGAAAAAGTCATGAGAATGAGGATTTGAGAAGAAAGAAAGCGAGAGGAAAGAGATTTAAAGATTTGTTCCGGAAACTGAAAACTATTAAGTCCTTCAACAGATGTAAATGAGTAAGTGAGGTACAGAGGAATAATATTAAGCATAATTATCATAATTCCTCACAGAAATGAGATTTTTATTGTATTTATCAGCGTGACAGGAAGTAGAGTGTGAGAGAGAAAAAGACAAAAATGCCTCAAAAGATGTTCAACAATGGGACTTTTAATTAAAAGTTATGTACTTAACAGATTCTTTTTTCGTTCTACAAATGTTTGACCAACTCAAAGAGATGTCAAAATTGGTTTTCTCTTTCTTTTTTCTTCTTTTAGACTTTCAGTTATTCATGTGCGTATTTGTCAATTCATTTTTTTGCCTTTCAATATGTCATGACTATCTAAAATCCTCCACTTCGTCTCTCTTTCACATAACAAAAATTGGCAATGTTTGTTTAGGACAATTTTTGCTGCTGTTGCTGCTACCACACAAAGAGGCTTCAAAAAAACTCATTTCATTCATTAATTTTTGTAGAAAACTTTTCTCATTTTTCGCTCTCGCTCGTCTAATTTTGAGGCACTTTTCAAAGTGTAACAAACCATTAGAATTTTACCACATTAATACAAGGACAATATGCTTGAAGAGAATTTTTTTTCCTTCTCTAGCTTTGTCCATGTACTATTGAGAGAAGAGGAAATTTTTACTTCTTTTGATGTTTTTGACTTTGTCGCTCAATGCTTGCAGGCAGGCAAAATGAGAAAATAAAGGAAAATTTCCATAAAAGGATTGTTAACGCGCGCTAGAAATTTGTTGTTTATGATAAAAAACCCATTTTCTTTGATAATAACGTGAAAGGATGTAAGGGGAAGATGGAAGCATAAAAGAAATTTCCATAAGCGATATTTTTCAATTAAAGTAAGGTGCTACAGCGGAATATTTAATTTTAATTTAATTAATGATTCTGAATAGTGAAAAGAAGGGTGGGAAAATTTGGCATAATTTTGGGACGGTTCATTATTAAGTAATTAACGAGCACTTTGATGACGATGTTTAAGTATTTACCACCTAACAAAAAACCATCAGAAATCTATTAGCAATTAAATTTGTTAACTTTACCATTCAATTTTTCAAAAGCGACCTACCTAAATATTCTTTTTGTTCATTTGTCTGTGAAAAAGAATGAAAAAGATATTAGGAAGACAGAAAGAAAGAATTTGGTGTGTATATTTAGGTAAGTGTAAAAAATTAATTTAATGGATACTCATGAATACATTTCTACTGGATTTTAATTTTGTGCCGAAAAGGGTAGCAACAGCAGATGAAGGTAGCAACATTCTCAATTTAAAAAATAAAATTGATCTAATTCCTGCATTTAGAGTGTGCAAGCAATGATCGTGATATGAAAAAGAAAAATTAATCTTGATTGATTCTAATTTACAGCAACAGACAAACAGTTTAAAATTAACTTCATTCTACCTGACTTCTTGAGAAATTTCAAATTGCTTTCGACTAAAATAACTACATTTAAACTCAAATTTTCTCCGGTAAACAGAGATTTTTGTTTTTATTTTCTCGCGTAATTGATTCCGTTTTTAGCATCATCTCATTTTCTCATTTGCCAAATGACTTACTTATACACGGCAGCAACAGTAAAAGCAGAAGCAAAAATTAGTTTTAAGTAAGGCAGATTGAAATGGACATGAGAGGAACAGTGGTGAACGAAAAGTTGGCAGCACAAAAGCGCAACTCCTGGTAGTCCAAACCGACAAAAATAACGGTCAAATAAGGTTTTCGGAATTCCCGGTGGTACGCAACTACGTGTAAAATTTTTTTCGAAAACAGAAAATTTCAATTTTGAGAATAGCCAATTTAAAGTACTTAGTTCCTTTCTGCATTTACAGATTTAGTTATCGTTTGTTCCTAATAAAATTTCTTTACTTAAAAACAACTAGGAAACAGGATAAATAAAGAAATCTAAATTTTTATTTTCGAAAAAGGGTGTGCAACTATCAAAATATTCAAGAAATCTGGTTTGAATTTTTCGAAATTCCAACTGTCACTTTTTATGACTGGATTACCAGGGTGCAACTCTTTAATTTTTGTTGTTTTCGCTCTTTTTCTTTCCTCTACTTATTTTTTTGCTTTATTTTTTCATTCATGATGATAGTTGATAATAAAAAAAGGTATGGTAAAAGAAAGAGCACGATATTAACTCAATGAGTTTTTGATTCCATGCACATAATGAATGCTATTTTGCACATTAATTATTCACAGAGAAAATTGAATGCTTTAAACTTAGCTTACTTTATATATCATGAATTCTTCAAAAAAAAAAATGCCATAGCACTATTGTGTGCTATTTTTCATTAGATTTATAGATACAAAATGGAACATCTCCTGCAATAATATATATTTTCATTTTATCAAGTTTCTTTACCAGATCGGTAAATTTCTCTTTGATGTTGGACATGAAATAACATGAAAATTTCTCTCAAAGATCAGAAATACAGAACGTTTTTAAAATATGAACTGAAATCTGCATAAGTCACAAGATTTATCTCTTAATAGCTTTTCATTTACATGTTGTGCATTTTCACTTCAAATTGCCGTACAACTAAAATTTAAAGCGAAAAAATATTGCAAGAAATGAATAGTTGTTGGTTTTTTTGAAAACTTATTTGAAAAGAGAGAAATAAATAACATACACAAGAAGACGATGTCTATGAAAATATTTAAATCTCATTCTTTCACGTATCACAGCAGATATATGAGAGATCAAATAATGTTGCGCTCATAACATTCTTATGTTTATGTAAACATTCTAATGCGTGGTTTTTGAACCGACCTTATTCAATTCTTTTTGATGCTATATCATATTCAGTGTTTATGCATTTAAAGCAAGAAATAGTTTCTTATAGAAGGACGGATGGCTGGCTGCAAAGAGCACTGTCTGCAGCAAGCCTTTTATCCTAAAGAAATATTTACCAACACTTGTGCTTATTTATTTTGATAAAGCAAAATAGTATAAAAATGATGTGGAAAAGAAAGAATCAACAGATAGTCAAGAAGAATTTTGAATGCCTGCATGAGATGAGATGAAAAGAAAAAGACAAGCATTAAAATTTGTGTGTTTTGTTTTCTCTCTTTCCCTCTCAGTTATTTCTTTGGTTTTTGGGTGTCCTTTATCGGTGATTGTTTTTCACTTGAGAACAGATGAGAGAAATTTGTAAAATGGTTTGTAAATTTTTGACTACTTTTGCTACTTAAGAAGGAATTTTGCGACTAATTTTGGGATTTTTAAACAAATATTGCAATGTGTATTTGCTAAATGCTTTTTATACACATGTGAACGGATACTTAACACTTTATTTTTCTTTAAAGTGTTCTTCATACATTTGACTCACAAACACAATGAGTAATGATTTTACGGGAATAAAAAAATTTGAATTTTTGCTTCTTTTATTTCAAAATTTTATTTGACAGTTATGAAAAAACAAATATTTTGCACAAACAAAAAAATTAAATAAAATTTTAAAATTTAATTAAAATTTCACAATAAATTTTCTAAAATTAATTGCTTAATCAATTAACATTTTTCAGAATTTAATAGTTTACAATTAATTGAGACTATCTGCTTGTGGACCCCCTTATTTAAATTGTTACAGGGGATTAAAAAGTATCAAAGTGAATTTTTGATAAACAAAAAATTAAGTTTTTAAAAAGTTTTTCAAAAAATAAAAATCGATAGTGCATGAATAATTTTATTTATTGTGCAGCAAAGCTGTCAATGTGATAAATTAAAATAAATCAAGATTTAAACTGATTAAAAGCTTATTTCATTGCACTTGTTTGCGCCCGTGAATTTTTTTTCGTGAAATTTAGAATTTTCAATTGATTTACTAAGAATGTAAAGCATTAAAGTTCTTCACTAAAGTCAAATGTGAGTTTTTTAACCGATTACGCAAGTAATTATCCAAAAACCGGTAATAATATCGCAAAGAGACATCATTAATTTGATAAATTAAAAATTCCGATAGATAAGTAAGTGTTTTCATGTTTAGCTTATTATTCTCAAAAGATTTTATCTTCATTTGCGTAATTTGAACATATTTCTATTACGGCAATACAAATAGCAGCCAAATGTGATAATATATCTATGAAATATTACCAATTTCAATTCCTATAACCTTCAATTACAAGCTTATTCTTCTCTCCTCTTTTTTGATGAAAAGAGAAAAATAATGCAGCAGAAAAAAATTGTTGATCAACAATTCATTCAAAATGAAACCATTTTGTCCTTGAAATTAATTATTTTATGTTCTCAAGTGCTCATATCCTTATACTATAATTCTTCAAATAATTTCAATGGAAAATTTTCACCACAAACTTTCTCTCCTTCTCTCTCTCTCAAATTCTGATATTTATTTCCTGTAAGGGATTAAAAATGTTTTTTTCTTTTTCAGAATCCGGTAGTTGAAAGCTCATCAGATAGTAAATAGCTATGATTGACTTCATCTCCAATTGTATGACTTGGCAGCAATAGTCTTCATGATCATCGCACAGTTGCCACAAATTGAGCCACCTGTATGAAAATAAATTCATACATAATAATTTAATGATCTAATAATAGTGAATGAGTGAGTGAGAAAAGTGCATTTGAAAAGTGAGAATAATAGTGTCATAAAAAAATTAAGAGAAGGGATTTTACTGCGTTTGAGTGAATTGATAAAAATTCAATAATTAACATCCTTTTTAATGTTCTAAAAAAATAAAGTGAACATAAACTTACAATTTTAAGATAATTCTTGATGTCGAGAGCACTCAGTAGAACAATGAAATTACCAAATACTGAAAAGCCATTTCAGTGTAATGTGTGTGAGAAGCAGGTATGAACTAATAAGAAGGCACTGGGCAATGAAATATTTTGATATTTTTTTTTTTTCCTTTTTCTTCTCTTTTTTGCTTCTTTCAACGCAGTTTCGTCAATTAAGTACTTTAGCGAACCACATGAAGATCCATACTGGTAACCTAAACATATATATACTAAAAAACATGTTGATTAATGTCTCTATCACTGGGTTACAGGGGAAAAGCCATTCAAGTGTTTCCGCTTCGTTCCATATCCACTGGTAATTAACCCTTTATGAATACTGATTGAAATTTTTATTATAGGTCACATATGTTCAAGAGAATTTCGACAAAGTAGTACCTTAACAAATCATATAAAAATACACACCGGAGAAAAACCTTACAGTGAGTCATAATAATATTACGCATCTAAAAAATATCATAACACACTTCTACATTTTTATCAAAAAAACAGAATGCAGTTATTGTAACAAAGAATTCCGACAGCTGTCAACATTAAGTAATCATGTTAAAATACATACAGGCGAAAAGCCATTCGAGTGGGGATAATTTTACAATTTTTAAATGAGTAAATTTTTAATTATTTCTCTATTTTATTCCACACATAGGTGCGTTGTGTGTCGTAAAACATTTAGACAGAGTTCAACACTAAATAATCACATCAAAATACACACGGGCGATAAATTTGTTATCTGATCGTCGCTAAAAACGGCAAACGATCCGGAAAATGCTGAAAATCCTTGAAAAAAGTTAAAAAAATCTCATTCATAAAATTTCCTAATTTATATTTATTCTTAATATGTTTAGATTGTTAGTTTCTTTTTCAAATCTTTTCTATCAGAAAACAAAAATTAAGAGAAATATTCCTTAATTTAAATTGAAAACTCATTCAAATTTAATATAATTTTTTAATTTATAGATAAAAGTACTCTGATTAGAAAAGAAAATTCATAAAAAATTACACAAAATACACTATCTATTTAGCTTTTCTTAAATAATATGGTCAGAAAAAGAAAAAATATTCAAAAAATATTTTATTGTTGATTCATGTAAAGCTTTAATACGCAGTTCAAATGCACTTTATTTTATAATTTTTGGACCCACCATTTAAGAGAAATCAACTAACGAAAAAAGTTAAATTTTGATTTAAATTTTTAAAATTTTATTCTTCACTTTATAAGAATCAATCAATCAAAATTTAAATTTTTCCGTTAGTTGATTTTTTATAAATGGTGGGTCCAAAAATTATAAAATAAAGTGCATTTGAACTGCGTATACTGAGAAAAATATTTTTTAGCTGGCATAAAGTTTTTGCCAATAAAGCACACTTATGAGTCCTAAAAACCAAACTTTATTAGACTCATAAAGATTTTTATGACGCTTATAAAAGTTTTTTACCACTTATAAAAAGTTTTATGAGTCTAATAAAGTTAACTTTTTAGGACTCATAACTATGCTTTATTGGCACAAACTTTATGCCAGCTAAAAAACATTTTTCTCCGTGTATTAAAGCTCTACATGAATCAAAAATAAAATATTTTTTGAACATTTTTTTCTTTTTCTGACCAACAGTGGGAAGCATGATAATTATATTGAAATTGTGATGATGATGGTAAAAGAAAAATGTGAATGTAAAAAGTGCGTTTGATAAACTTTGTTTAAAAATTTTAATAAGGGCACGTACTTAAAGTTTTAATTAGCTATTATGTATTTTGCATCAAAATTTCATTTTTATTCTAAAACTTACTATCTATTTTTATCATTATCTATCGTACTATTAAATTGAGAACAAACATTTAAGTATTTATTCGATTAATTTTGTATTTAATCATCATTCTTCTTTTTTCTTTTGTAAAATATTTATGCAAAAAGAGTCAATTGAGAAGAGGAAAATTCGTGTTGGGATTTAGAAGTATAAAATATTAATGAAAAACGTTAATTTAGTTCGTAAAATGAAGATAAGAGAAAGAAGAAAATTTAGAATCCCCAAAAAAAAAATTATTATGTATATGAAAGAGTAATTTTTGGTGATGAAAATTTCCCAAGGAACTTTAAGTTTTTCGAATTGCCTAAATCATATGGAATACGAAAAAAGATACCGATATTTTCATAGGAGCAACATAATGCAAAATAAAATGTTCATGTTCATTGGGCCTGAGACATTTGAAAATGGATCAAAAAATTACTGTTATTTACGCACTGAATCGTAGATTCATTAGAAGAGTGCGTAATAAATGATATAAAAAGAGATATAGAATATTCTTTGATACGAATTTTTAATAAAATGATAAACAAAAATGCCTGGTCAGATAACGCACTTAGTGTGTATCTCTAAACAAGCATACTTTATGTAATTGGCAAAAAAATTATATTTTTTCTTCACAGAAAATTTCGATCACATACCGTTTTCTCTCGATGTTACTAAAGAATAAATGGAAATCGTCATTAATGTTTTAGAGACAACTCAAATACACACAAACATTATGAGAGAAATTTGTTCACATTTTTCAAATATAACAGTTTTAAAATTTCTTGACTTCATCAATTGTGTTAAAATTCATCATTCATATTCATTTGCCATCAGCAAGAGAGTATGTGTGCCAAATCACTAAAAACTTGCACACAATTTTATTTACAATAGCAAAATAAATTTTTATTGATTCTTCAATCACATAGTACTCTGGTTATTATCATCAATTTTAGGTTCAATTGCAATTTTAGTGATTTTCGCAACATCCTCAAGTAGTAAAACTTTCAAAATGAAAAGATATGTGCATTTTTATATGAAAACTCCTTTTTTCGATGAGAAAAGCGTTCAAAAGTTATGAAAATGGAGAAAATTTCTTACAGGGCCATAAAATTATTTTACAATTAAAGAAAGACGAAGAGAGGTTGCAGAAATTAATCTTAAGGAATCTAAGAAATCTATATATATTTAAAAAATAAAAAATTTATAAAATAAAACTTTTAAAATTTAATAAAAAGAGAGAATCGAGTATGAAATGAAATACTTGTATTGAAAATATGACGTGATTTTATTCACGTGCATTTGAGAGCTTTCTAAAGGACGAATGGACTTATGCACGTTCTTTTTTATTAAATAAGTATGTAACAGTGGAATGAATGTTTCAAGAAAATAAAAATTTTCTTTTCAATTCTATGTTTTCTGATGAGTGTAAATTTATTCATAAAATAAAATGATGATGATTGCATGGTTTTAGGATATTAAAAAGTGAGAAAGAATGAAAGCAAAATAAAAAAGAGAAAATGTTCACTGGCCAGATAAAAGAATTTTAAAATAAACTTTTATCCAAAATTCACTGTAAAATGCAAAATTTGTAATTTGATAAGAATTGCGGTCAAAATTTACTTTTTTCAAAGCTCATCAAAATAAAAGTTTTTGGTCAAAGAAGAAAAACGAAAAGAAAACAGACATTCTCGTAACACAGTTCTAGATTGAAGTGTCAAATAGGAACGAAATTGAGTGAACTTTAATTTAGTTGGAACATTTTTGAATGGATCTTGGTTCAAAATTTTTGAATAAAAAATGGTAGAAAAATTAGCAATATTAACCGTCAGTTAATAACGCATTTTACTGTTGGAGATCAGTGTTTTGTTGCAAAAAGTCAAAAGTCTTTTCTGTGAAATTCTTAAAAAATTTTGTGCAAAATTGTCACCAAAATGCATTACACAGCAATTGTATTTGAAAAACACTTTTCAAAAAATTTATGGTGAAAAAACTTGTGGTGAAAAAATTTTGGTGAAAAATATTTTGTGGGGAAAAGCTTTAATGGTGAAAAGTTTTGGTGAAAGTATTTTGCGGTGAGAAATTTTGTGTTGAAAAATTTTTGGCGCAGAAAATTTTCTTTCAAATTTTATCAAATTTTTTGGAATTAATCGTGAACGGCATGAAGTTTCGGCAAAAATTTCCGTTAAACAGGTCTCATAGACTGCAGCAATAGATTAACACAAAATGTTTGAAGAAAACCGCCTTTTTTATTTGAGGAAAATGTGCTAAGAATTATAGTCAAAAAATTCAACAAAAATTCAAATTTTTTTACAAAAATTTTTGTATGGAAAACAGTTACTTTGAAAATTTATAAAGCAAGGGGAATATTACTCTGACGAAGGATTTTAAAATTTCGTTTTTCTTTCGCTTTTTTCATTAGAGTTTTTTTCCTTTTTCAATGTTTATAAACAAAATTATAGTTACAAATAGTTATTATAGAGAAGAGTATTTGATACTTTTTTGATAATCAAACAAATACAAAATTTTACGACCTTAAACTCAGTGATACTTTACTCGATTGAGCATTTATTAGTTTTTTAGATGAATACTAAACAGCACTTATAAGAAAAACAACAATTTGAGGCAAGTTTATTGGCAATCTTTCAAATTGGAATCAGTTAAAGTCCATATTAACATCAAATATTAAAAAAGTTTGCAAAAAATATCATTTTTAGCGTCTCGGTTGAAGCTTAAAGTTTGAGCTTTTTCAAAAAAAATTGACTCTCAAAGTGTAATTCAATTTTTTTATGATCTAAAATTTGGAAAAATAGCGAAATCTACTCTTCACATTCTCGAGACATTATTAAAGCTATAAAACACCGAAAACCCGTTTTCAAAAATGTTTTTTTCTACGAGGAGCTAAAAAGGAGGATTTTCAAACTTTCATGAACAAATATGAATTTGAAAGCATTTTTAAGCTTTTACTACCAACATCAAAGAATAAACGTTAATACACATTTTCTATCAAAATGTGCATAAAAAAATTATCTATCAACTAAAAGAAATTTGAGCTCAACAGATTGAGATTTAACTGTAAAAAGCGGATCAAATGATGTCATAAATCTTAAAAACTTTGAACTTCATCTCAACACTATAATAACCATTTCTCAAGAATAGTAGCACCTAAAATTATAATTTTGTGCATTTTAGAATCGGATGATTATGAAACAACAAAAAAATTTAGGTAAAATTTTAGATTTCGTCCCATAATTAAAAAGAGGAACAGTAATTTCAACAAAACTTTTGAAATAACTCGTAAACATTATGGAGTTTCGGGAAAAGGAAATACGATTGGAATAAGCAAAAAATATTTTCTTCAGAAATTTTTTAGCTAAAACTTTTGCCGAAGATTTTTTCGCTAAAGTTTTTGTTTAAAAATTATTCAAAAGTTTTGATCAAAAAATTCATTCAAAAATAATCCAACCAAATTAAAAATTCCGACAAAGTTAATGTATTAATTTAATATATCTTAAGACAAAATCCAATTACACACACAACTACACAAAAAGAATAATGGAAAAATGTGAATATATTAATGTTTTATATTAAAAATACACATTTTGTTTTCATTTAAAATTTTATTTCAGTTTATTCTGCAAAATAGAAGGAAGTTCTGATTAGTTGTGTAACAAATTGATTATCATGAATCAATTCTGTGAAGAGGATACACAGACTAATATTAAACTTCAAGCCACTTCCTTTTAAATCATTTCTCATTATGACCAATTTCATGTCCGATCTAAAAAGAACAATCGTTTCTCGAATTTACTACCTGAAAAATAATCATTGATTGGGTGCCAAACACTTATCACTCCACAAATAAAACGTGCAATGTCCAAATTTTGGCATTGATCAAATACACAGAATGCTGCATAATACATAATCATATCTTGCAAATGATATGTTACGCTACACTGTAATTTTAAAACAAAATGAGTCTATTGTTTGTGCAAAAATCTGTAACAACAACAGCAGAACATAATAACCGACGTCCGAAAAAATTGTTCAAAAGAAAAGATTTAAGATCAACAGTTAAAATGTCAGTGATAAATATCGATGTAAATATCAACTTCTACATCTTGTCATTTGAAGAGATCGAGAGAGGAAAAAAATTATTTTCAAACAAGGTGCAAATTATGTGCATCAAAACATCCTTCAAAATATAGATACCTGGCTCCGACAAATAATACATGAATGAAAAAAACGTCAAGAGAGAGAATTTGATGAATGATGGTTTGCGAAAGCCTTCATCATCATAGTCATTTGAAATTTCTTGTTTGTTTTTGATCACTTTATGAGCATTTATTAAAACTCCTAAGTGAATCGTAATTGCATCAATTTCATTATTCTGTATTTTATGCATGTCATGTTTATTCAACATCCATTCCCTTAAATTTCATCTTCTCTTTTTCGGCAGGTGGTTAAGTGGCGAATCTTTCACTTTAGTTGTGAACTTCGTTTACACTTGTATGTGATTTTTCCATACCTTCATTTATTACAATATTCTGAAATACAATATTTTATCAAAAAATTTATTTCAGAAATTTTTCTTTGGAGTCCATCAAAGTTAGCCTAAGGTTCATTATTATTTGTTTATGATCAAAATTACATGGTTTGGGATGCTGCTTGCATTAGAAGTACATACACTCAAATTAAAATTTTTTTTAAGATATTGTCCTAAAAATTCATCTTTAAATTTATAGCAATGTCGAAATAAAGAAAAATTATTGAGGCGTCTTAAAATGTAAATGAATTTTTTCGTGTAGCAAAATGTGTGAATAATATCGAAAACAAATTCTGAAAAATCTAAGCAGTTTCTTCACACATAGTATACACGTGTATTTGCCTTGAGAGACGGTAACATCGATCTTTTCTTCATTCTTCTGTTTGTTTTTCGAGTAGCAACATTAAAGAACATAATTTGCAACATAAAAGAAGATCGAGCGATGTTTATTTAAAAAAGATAAATTGAATGCGCTGTCTCGTGTAATCAAGAACTTAAATTAATTTGAGAACATCATAAAAAAGGAAGAAATAAAATTGCATTTTCTCTACATCTTTCCATGATGATACTTCATCAATAACAAGCCCATGCCTCTTACATGAAAAATGTCTCACACAGAAGCTGTTATATCTGACTCCTTTTTATGCACATTTTCTCAGCGTTTCATGAATAAATTTCGGCATTACTTATTTGTGCTGTCTGCTCAATTTATTTTTTTCATGTTTTTTTCTAAAACACATTGTGCCAATTTACATATTTGCATTTTGATGTTGCTGCTGCCTCTGAAATAAAATATGTGCAAGATATTGTAAGGATTTTTTTGTTGATGATCGAAATGAACTGCATTTCTGACTTTTATTAAATCAAATGTGATTAAATTGTTCCTACATTTTTTCAAAACATTAAACATTTCTTTATTTTATCGTCAAATAGTTAAGAAATGTGAATTTTTATTAAATTATTTTCTGCCAATACTTAAAAGCCAATTATCGATCATACAGCATTTTGTTCACATCTCAGTCTCTGCTTTCCAATTACATCGAGATTTATTTTAAAAGACTTCATCATTTTTATAAATACGTCAAACACATCAAAACATTTCATATGTAATCTTTCACGTTTCAAACGCTTATCTGGTCCATTTTTAAATAATTTTTTTATCATTGTTTCGTTGAAATTAAAAAATCATTTGTTAGTGAGTGTAAAAAACAAGTCGAACTAGAGAAAAATTGCATGAACTTTTAATTTTTCTTTTAACAAATTGTTCTTACGCTAGCATTTATAACATTTGTTTTAAAATTTATAATGCGCCTTGAAATTCATACACTTCACTTGTTTATCAAAAGCAATTTACAAAATGCTCAATGAAATCTATCATTGGGTCAATTTAAAATAATTTGTGAATTTTGTTTTGAAGAATGAATATTAATATTGTTTGGTTTTCTAGTTCTCTAAACTAGTAAGTAAAGCGTTTAAAAGTTTAACATTCATTGAGTCTAGTTAATTACGTGACATAATAATCAAATACGACTATTGGTCAAAGAAATCAATAACATTTTTCTCTTAAATTTTCAATAGTAGAAGTAATTATTTCAATGTGTTGTGCATAAAACACACAAGATGAAGTATTTTTGGCGCATATTTTTTTAGTTACGGTTTATAACAATCAACATTTAAATTAAACTTACATCGATTTAGAAAAATAATAAAGAAAAACAGAATGCCTAACATTAAAATTAACAAAAACTTTTCATATGCAAAATAATATCTTTTGAGAACTTTTGGATATCAAAATTTTGCTTTTTTATACTTATAACATACTCTTACATAAAAATGACGTATGGTTGTTTTAATTCACTGTATATTTTCTAAACGAAGATATTTTTAGTACTTTTTAGGATGATTTTTGCTTCGTTATGTTTGTTTCAAAAAGGAATGTTTTATCGTCAAATTATGATAACAATTACAACTTTTTTACCATTATTGGCGAGATAATCTAACTATAAATGTAAAAAGAGCAATAAAATCGGGTATATAAATAAAATATAATAAAAGATTCAACCCGCATGCAAATATTTGTAGATGATCATTTTCATCATTCATGCAAATTTTTCTTCATGAGAAAAGAAATTAAAATGAGAATTAAAACATGCTCAAATGTTAAAACTATTTAGAGAGCAAAGATGCTAATTAATAAAACTAATTTTGTGATAAAACGTACATAGAGTGTGTTCGAGCATTAGAGAGCATTTAATTGATTGCTTGCTCTGTCATTTGTCGACACAATGACTCTAAGCGACTATTGATATCACTCATGTTTGTTGTAGGCGGTAAAGTTGTTGTTGATGAATTCATATTCATCACATTTGAAGTTGTACTTTTATTCAGGCCCTGTTCACTCAGGATTTTTTCGCTACTACCAAATGGCGATGGCAAAGCATTGTTAATCGTGATACGATCCGTTCCACAACTGCTGTTTCGTCTATTTTGTTGTTGCTGCTGTTGTACATTAAACGGCATCAAATTGTTGAGCGAATGACGATACGACGGTACATTGCTTTGCTGATTAAACTGCATATGATGTTGTTGTTGCATCATTGAAAATTGGTTTAATTTCTCACGACTTGCTGAGCGTTGAAAATTTGTCAAATTTCCAAAATTGGAAAATTGCATGTTGCTTCCATTGCCTACATTTTGGTATGTCATGTTGCTAAAGTACGATAAAGAATTTTTGCGACTCTTTTGATTTTCTGCGATATTTGAATTGCTCATCTTTGTTTTAGGCCAGCTATATAAATAAAATTATATTTTATAAAATACAAAGCATTTTCTTTGAAACTTACCGCATCTTCATATTCCCTTTAGCCAAATTACTATTGCTACCACTATTAAATCCCTTGCTAGCGAACATCATTTTGAGACGTTGCAATTTCCCTTTATATTCTTTTAAGTGAGGTATTTGCTGAACGAACGCCTCATGATGTAATGCTTTGTCAAGAACCCACAAAAATACATTAATTGATTCTTCATCTGAACTTGATATATACTTTATGCTCTGCACAATTTGAAAAGCTAGATGGAAATTATAATTGAGAAAAAATAAATAAATTAAATTAAATTTACTAGAACTCACCACTATCGATTGTTTTCATTAACTGAGTTGCAACATCTTCATCACATGGTACTGAGTTAATGGGTTTCATTGGAGTCACAACGATATTCATTATTTCATCCAAAGCAGATTTCAGTGGACGAGTTCCATCTAATAGCTCTTTTTCGATTTGTTTAAGCAATGTCATACGATCAGCTAACTTTTGAATACATAAGACGAGCTTGTGTCGTGCTCCTTTTGTGACACCCAAATTTTCCAAATACTCTTCAGTTATATCCATCATTTGTTCATAGCTCATATTTGTAAAAAGCCATTGATATTTATGAAGTCTCAGACTTTTCAACCAAACGGGAATGTGATTCATTCCAATGTGATTTGAATTATTATTGAAATTCATCTGAGCCAGTTTATCTAAACGTGTTTCGGATCCACTTGACATAAGAGCATTTCTTGAAGATTCCATCGATAGAGAAAAACTTCGAGGTTTTTGCAAATTTGCAAGATTTTCAGCAGATGAAGAAGAGTTGAAATCACCACCACTCGCAATCGGCGTCGTTAAACTGTTAGAACGTCTAGTCTTGATTGTATTATTTCCATCGTCACTAAAACCATCACTTAACCCATTAAGTCCGTACATTTCATAAAGTCGTTCATTGTAAAAATTGGGTACAGTGAGAAAGTCGTTTGATGCACTCATAGGAGCATTCACTGTCAAAGCATTCTGATTACCTGCCTTTGAAATGTCGAGGAAATCATTTTCAAAAAGTTCTACTTCTGTCCCATTCTTTGAAAACGAGATGTGATGTTCATCAGTAGTGTCAAAAATCGATGCATTTGTGGTACTTTTGCTGTTATTTAAATTGTTTTGACTAGCATTGTTATTGCCAATTGGCAATGGATATTTGGTTTGGTTGAGATCATCACAAAAGTCTTGTGTGACTTGAAAATTGCGTAAATCGAAAAAATCTTGATCGTTGCGTTTTAACTTGAACAAGTCGTTATTGTTTGTAGTCTGGATTTGGGGCACAGCCGTTGGCCATGTTGTTGACGATGCAGAACTTGAGCTAGATGCGCTCGATATTGAAGAACCAGTTGACATAAAAGAAGATGTGTTATCGGATGGCAAGAAATTTATAGTATTACCAATACTGTTTGAAAAACTCATAGCCAAATGATCCTGAAGTTTTTGTAACCACTGATTAAGAGGCCTTAAATGATTATGATAAAAAATTATTTAAGGAAATTATGAAAAGAAAAAATTAATAACTTACTTCCTATCCTCAAACTTAATGATAGGATGAATTAGAAGATAAGAAAGAAGTTGTTGCACTAATTCTATAGGCATGTTATGTTTAATGGAATCGTCAATGAGTACGGGGAGAAATTGCATATAAACTTTTTTGCCTTCTTCATTGTTGGGCCTTAGCAATGGCAAATACATGAGCAAATCTTGAAGAATTTCTTCTTTGCTGTTATATTTTGATACGAGATCATTTTCCAAACTCTTGACACTTTCACTGCCGCTTAATTCTTGATCACTGCTGCTTGAGTCAATGTTGTCGCCACTCGATGAATAATGGGGAAGTGAATTATATTTATGAATCAATTTGTTCAGAAACGATATCGCATTGGCTGCTTCCTCTAACAAACCATATTGTTTTGGAACCAGTGCAGTTTGCTTTAAATGATAGTCAATTGAGTGTACCAAAAATTTGAGATTTGCAAAAGGTAGCCGCTTGAATAATGCATACGCTACTACTGTCCTTTCGCAATCGTTCCATTGCTCGTAAATATTTGTGATGTGTTGTACTTGCTCATAGAAGAGAGCATTTGAGTTTTGTTCACTAGAATTTGTGGAATACTTCATTTTGCACGTTTTTTTTTCTTTCTTTATTAAAACTACAAGTGTGAAATTTATCACCAACTGTTCATAGAGTCAATATATCAACGAGAATAAATGTTTGTCAAGATTTTTTTGTTCACACTGTTTACACACAACTGTTTTTCTTTGTCAAGGAATCTGCAAAATTGATAAAGAACAATTATATTTTATTTCAACACATTTACAAAAATAAGCAAAATCGCGAAATCATTTTAAAAACTGTTCTTTTATTTTTATTTTTAAAATTAAACAATAATTTCGCATCAACGGATAAGCTTTCAGGAATAAGGAATGTTTAAAACTGAGAAGTATTTCATGAAATTATGAAAAATGCGCCAAAAACGTAATATGAATTCATATTTCATTTTTTAAAGAAATTTTGAATTTTTATTTAATCGCTTAAAAGCAATAGAATCTTTTGTCTTATCAAGAACAATCGAAATAATTGTATTTTTTCTAGAGAACGATAGAAAAATTTCACGAAATAAATTTTTAAGAATTCGTAGTCAAGTTCAACCTAAATCAATTAAACTCCATATTTACCTAATGTATTACTGACGAATAAAAACTTTTAAAGTACTTTTGATAATTACATAGTTAAAATAACGCCACAATATATATTTTTCCGTATTTTTCTCTTTAGTTGATCATCCAAGTTATCGCTTTCCTATTTCATCGAGATCGATAAAATATCTTGGCGGAATTTTCAAATATTTAAGTAAAATAAAAGAATTCTTGAATCAGTTTAATCTGCATTAGGAGAATTACTTTGTTCTTGTCAGTTTATGCTTATATTACCTGCTGCCAATCTCTATTATTGCTAAAATTTGATTTAATAATTAGTCTGTCGATAAGATGTCTTGCTCGAACGCACCGCCTTTGTAATTTTTTGGCGCCAACGCGACGCTTTAAATATTTAATCCGACCGTTATTTTAGTATAACTTTTATACCAGTTTTATTATCAAAAATAAAAGTGTGATAAAAATTGACTTACAACATGAATAAAACAATTATTAATGAATGATTATAAAAGATTGCAAGTTTATTGAATGGAAAATCTTCACATATGAATCAATTTTATATAGACATTAACTTGTAAGATTTATTCCTTGTTTTGTGTTGATAATTTTTTGTTCCTAAATGAAACACAAAAATAAGTAATGAAAAACTTATTTTATTTAATATTTACAGTAAACAAAAGTACCATCACCAAAAATAAAATAAAAAATTATCAAAAATGATTTTATAAGAATAAGGAAATGCAGTCTTAATTTATGTAAAGATTTATTTACAAGTAAAGTAGTTCGATTATATTTCTATAATTAAATTAAAAGTATAATTAAACTTAATGTGCCACAACAAGTTATCTCAATTTTCCTTCACTTCATCGATTTTCGGTTGAAATAATTGCTTAATTCATGCATATTCAACCCAAATTCAATTTTGGTGATGATGAAATTCAAAATCTTCATCATTCTTAAAAATAATTTTTTTAATAATATTTTACTTATCATAATCATTTTTTATACTATTATTAATCAATTTGTGACCGATTTGTTACATAAGAAGAATCAAAGAATGAATTTTCATTTTTTCGATATTTTAATTTTGTGCATGTAACAAATAAAGAAGCTGCGAGAATGCAAAGCAACATTGAACAAACAGCTGTAAGAGCAGATAGCACTGATGTCTTCATACATGTCTCTGTTGGATCTTTACGAAGTGTCAACTCTTCTTTAACTGTTGGTTCATCTTCATCTTGTAGCACACGAATTGATTGGAACAAGCTTATATTGTCAGAAAGTGTTGAATTTGGTGGTTCCGATTGAATTTCTCTTTTAGTAACTCCTTTAAGATTTCTCCAATGACAGGGTTGACTCTGTAAATTTAAAAAGTTAAAAAAACTTAAAATATTTTTAAACTTAAACTGTTTTACTGGACATCTTCCATGACACATTCTAACATCACATTCAATGTAAAGAGCTGGCGATCCGGTAAATCTAAATGTCTTCATATATGCATAAACTTGTGTCTCAAAAATTCCACTGTCAGACCACGATCCCCTGAATCTTGAAATCAATTTGTCATCTACCGGACAACCAAATTCGTCAATCAGCTGAATTCTTTTGTTAGCACCATTGTGAGCATAACTATTATAAGACATTATTGAGAAATAGAAGCATGTTTAAAAATTATAATGCTCACCAGTCGTTTACAACAATATCAAATCCATCATATTTACTACGCATATAAATTATCAATGTTAAAGGATCACCCACTCGGACAGGACCTATATTTTAAAAAAAGTTACTCAAAAACGTATCCAGTAATATTTTAATATTAAACTTTCTTACCTGCAACACGTGTTCCTGATGTCCCATATCCATTTCTAATCTCCATATAACATTCTGGTGGGCTCAATGTAAAAATTACAGGATTTCCAGTTGCCACTCTGAGAGAAAATTAAATTATTTAAATAAATTTTATTAACAATTCGCAGCTTATTTTACTAACTCAACATCTAAAAACGGGAACGTGACAGTTTTCCAAAAATCGTAGCCATATTCACATGTGACTTTAAAATGTTCATCAAACTCTTCTTCAATCAATGGATTATACTGAACTGTCACTGTGTTCCACATGAAGTTTTTCTGTAAAATAAAAGTTTTTAATTATTTTAATGAGTCACACTGAAATTCTAAAAATTTACTGTTGGATTCTTTCTTGAATCTTCATGCAAACTGTTCTTGCCTAGCGTTCCACAGCGATTGAGCTGAATATAAAACTCATAATAATCACGTCCCGAGCCATTAATGTACATGCAGTCTGGATCATATGCATAACCTTTAATAAAAATTTATTAGAATATTAATAAAAATATTATTTAATAAATATTTTACCTGATGAATACAAGAGACCATTGAATGATCCATTGAAGCCAATTCGAATTTTCATATAATCATCTTGACATTCTGCTTCGATGTCTGCGTAAGAAAATAACTTAATTTTAATGTGAACACGACAAGACATTCAACTTACGTTGAACACGTGTGTTGTTGAAACGATATCGTCTATTATAATCGCGGTCCCACAATTCTGGACGCCAATTTTCTAACTCACCACCCGCTCCAGCATAAATATGAGGTGGCAATGCGCCAGGACCACGCAATGTACCTAGTGGAACATAGCCGTTTGTGTCAGACACGTAAACAACCTAATCAAGAAAACATATTTAATCAAGAAATTTTTGACAGGTGAGCATGTTGAAAACAAAATAAAATATGAAGCTCAATTCACCACACACATTAACACTCGTGAAACATATGTTTAAAAGAGAAAAGAATCGCTTGAGGAAGTTGGCAATTTTTTTAACATTTGTAACATTGAACTAAATTAAGTAAAGCCACGAAAAGAGAGTTTATCAAATTAACAAACGCTTCAAAAACAAACATTTGCCCACTAAATGCGAACCCAGAAACGAAATGAATGAAAATACAATAACTCAACACACATTTGAACTATTACATAATGACAATGAGAAGAGAAGAAAAATTACTCCAAAAGAAAATTTATGCGAACATTTCTCATTGTTAATTTATGCTTGCCTCCTCTCTTCTTCATCGTTAATGCGACCTTGACTGGTCATCATGTCTCATTTTTTCTGTGTGTGAAGAAAGAAACAACAGTAGCTCTCTCATATATCTATGATGAAATTGATTGATATTTAATGTGACAAACAAAAGAACATTTTGAAATTATTTATAATCATTCTTTCCGAAAAAGAAGTAGCTGAGGAAGAGAATAAGCATTATAAATAATTGTCAGTCGTCATGCTCTGATGATTTTACACTTTAAGACACAGTTTTTAGTTTTTACAATGATGATGCACCTCAACATCTGTTACTATACTACAATGAGAACCGTTCATTTTCTGATTTCAAGTGACAATTTTTTTCGTAAATAACGTAATACATGAGCTGTATGCAAATTAAACTTAAATTAAGTAATTATAATCGCATTTCTTGCATTTAATTTATAATACCTTTTTATTACATACAATGTTTAAAATTGTGTCACACTGTTGGTTCTACATTTATAAAAATGAGATGTTTTAAGATTCTTTGTAAAAATCATTTACAAAATATAATAACACTTAAAAGATTGTAATCGATTTCTTGATTAAACATTATTTAAGGAAATGTCGACAATTGCAAAGAAAAACAAGAGGCAGAAAAATTGAAAAACAGCTTGACTGATAAGATCTTACGATGAAGATGCCATAGTTGAAATAAATTCATTGTTTTAATTGAATTAACCATCAAAAAATGTCGACCTCGTGTTGCCGGTCTGCTCGTAATTCGATACGTAGTCTTAAGTATTTTTAAAGCTCTTTTATTGGTGAAGGTTGTATGTTGATGTTTCATCGATTGGAAAGATAAAGATAGTTTCTATTGTTTTTCTTTATGTAATATATGTATATACACACACATATGAGTACGATTTTTTAAAATATGTGCTATTCTGTCAATTGTGCAACACTTTCTAATGGCTTTTTGGTGGTGAACCTTTTTAGATGTCCTTGCTTGATAGAATAATATTCACGTGTGTATCATTACCACATTATAGATGTAACAATGTGTCATAAAACTCTTTTTAATTACTTACTTGCTGGTCCGATCCCTCTTGATTCAGTGCTTCCCTTGAGCTGTTGACATTTTGTACATTACCAGCGTGTGCATTCTTTTTGATTTTAGACGATTCACTCGAATGTGAAGAACTGCTGCCGCGCTTTTTAACTTTGGGATTGGGTGTTACCGATGGTACATATTTATGACGCGTTGTTGATGAAGACATACTACTGGAACTGCTAGTACTAGTCAACGTATTATTAGCTACTACACTCGCTAAAGTTGATGACGTTGATTCTGTCGATTGCGAGGAACATATCGAAATTATGATCTAAAAAAAGTATATCTCATTAGCAAATTTGAAATAGAAGCATGCACAGTAAACATTATGAATTAACAAAATTTCCATTAACAATATATAATCATGCGTAACTATTATATAATAACAACAAAAACAGAGCATCTTTCGTAAAGAATGACTAATGCATAATGCTCCGATAAAATCTATTGATCATGGTACTTATTCACTCACTATCAAATTACTTAAAAAAGAGAGAGATGGAGAGTAATAGTGGTAGTAGTAATTATCAATAAAGCATCTTTCATTAATGGAATTTCATACGAGTTACCATTTTATATATATATAACAATTAAAAAAAGTCTATTATAAGGCTTAATTGTTCCGCCTCAAATCAATTGTTATTACCATTGGACGCATCGATTCGCATCGATTATCTAATCATATGCATGAGCAAAATTTATTGATTTGAGGAAGAACAATTGAAATTGAATCTTCCGAACTGAATGAATGAAATTTATCTTTTTTTACCTGTAAAATTATGTAAATGCTGATGCATGAGTGATGCAATCTGTTTTAAGAAGAAAATAAAGAAATCACGAATTAATGATAAAGGAATTTGTATGAGCATAAAAACATTATGACGATAATAATAAATATGCTGTAAAATTGCTGAAGTTCTTTTTCTTACCATAACTTAACGGAGAAAAAGAAAAAAACATGAAGACAGAAATCATAGAGATGATGTAGAGTCGCTAGTGAGTAGATAAATAGGTAAATGCATAGCATATTAGCACCAGTAACCTGCTAAACGCTGTCGAGACGATAATTTATTTCAGATCGACAATTGTATTAAAGTGAACTTATAATTTTCCAGTCAACTAACTCAGTTCGAGAAAATTACACGATTTGTTGATGTAAAATAGTTTATCAACATAAATTGTTTTCCCTCAAGTAATGTTTTAGATCTTTTTATGTGAATTTCCACAAAAATTAATTCTTTCTTCTTTTCTCTTCGTCAAGTTCAAATAGATCAATGTGCTCTAAAGCTTCCTTAAAAAATCTATTTGATTCACTTACTTAAAAATCATTTTCTCACGTCATTAGGCTGATTTTACTATAAACACAATTTCCATGATCACAAAAAAAACCACATAGAGCAATGTTCCGTATGAATGACGAGAATCTTTATAAATGTCCAACTACCATAGGAAGTTCAAATAATTTTACTAAATGTCCTGCATCGGTGAACCGACAGTGGGCCATAAATAGAAAAAAGTTCAAAAAACATTTTATTGCTGATTCATGTAGACTTTTAATACGCAGTTCTAATGCACTTTATTTTTTAATTTTAAAAATATATTGTATGACCACTTAAAGCCTCAAATTGACAAAATTGTATGAAATTCTTGCTTAAAACATCTTCTTAAGATCATGTTTATCAAAAAAAAAAGTCTTAAAAATGAAATTTGAACATTTTAAATTTTTTGAAACCGTAATACCGTGACTCCTCAGACAGCTAAAAAATCTAATTTCAATTTTAATTGATTTTAAATCATTAATGTTGCTCTTAACTTTATAAAAACTTTTGTATTACAAAATATAATTCAATAGATATTTAATAAGATGAAAATAAATTCGAACAAAGCGAGCGCTTTTTGATCATATGTCTTAACAAAGCGTCGAATTTTTGATATAAAAACGTGTGTACAATAAATTTATGTTCAATCGGTTTTAATTTGACAGTAAAAGAGTCATTAAAGTGAAGAATAAGAAACAGCAATAAAACATTTTTTGAACATTTTTTCTGTTTCTGGTTCACTGTAGAACCTTTTCAAAGTTTTTACAGATATTTTTCAATTAATTTGTATGTTGATTGTTCATGGTTAAAATTTATTCAATTATAAAAATCTTCTTCATTATGTAGTGAATTATGACGTGACAATTATAGTCTACACACATGTTAAATTAAATTTTCCAAATCGATGACTGCCGTGAATGAACAAATTAAAGAAAGCTAAGAAAAACATCGCTGGTGTTCTTGATCACTCCATATAAAGAATGCATTCAAAAAAATTTCACGGAGAAAAATAAGAAATAATTAAGAAAATTATTTCATAATAGTACAATCGATCTATAATGCACAAGGAAGAACGGTTTAACGAAATTGTTACATTGTGTATTTATTTTATGCAATGCAAATGCACTAAATATGCTAATTAATATTTGTTTTGCACAATGCGACGTCAATTAGAATAACAGAACAAGAGACAGAACGAGAAAGAATATCATCACAACTGTTCCATTCTGATACTCTTTAATTCAACAGTATGAAACACAAAGTTTTGCGAATTTATTCGCACGTTTGGTGAACAGTTTATTAGAATGCATATTTTAAAGAACTCGAAAGTGATCATTATGCAGATCTACAAAAAAAACAGCTATAAAGGGAGAGCACGATTATAATGATAGATAATTGTCATCAACAGGTAAATGTATACACACATATTGCACATTCATCATAGCCAAGACTATTGACAATAATAATCAAGAAAAGTGGCGTTCAACAACGGTGAAATGCTTGACACATTCAATTGAAGGTGGTGGTGCTCATGAGAAATTCTAACGGATCACATTGGAGCCCATCGTCCATGACTTGTCATGATTTAATTAAATGAAATTATAATATTCAAAGAGTTGAGCGAGACGCAGAGAAATGGAACGCGCATCATTGGCAGTCAAAATTCCATAATATATAATTGCGTGCAATTTCATATAATCGCGCTTGACAGTTTGACTCACCGAAATAGAAATAAATAAGAATGGAAATGTTCTTAAATTCGATGTTTTCTTTGTTTAGATAATAGATACTTCATGCATGTCGATGGTATGAATTCTCACGTCAATTTCCTCTTTCTCTCTCCACACTCTTTCTCCATACATATTAAAATTCTTCTTCTCAAATTGGATAATGATGAAAGAAATTCTTTCACTTCATTGCAATTTTCAATAAAATTACGTGATTTATTTGATCTAATCTCGGCGTGATTTCATACGCGTACATTTATTCGTAAACACTCCTTAGCGCCGAAAATTATACTTGAAAAAATCTGGGTTTCTGTCATAACCACATAACGGATAGTTCTTTCCCTCTCGAAATAATGTTTTTATTTTACTTCATGCATACACATATTTTGGATGTGTATGTGGAAAATTGCGCAAGAATAACTTCATAACGAGAATTTTTGATTCGATGATAAAATGAACAAAAGGAAAAATTTATTTTGTTAATAAAATCAGGAGAGCGATATAAGAAAAGTATAAAAATTAGGTGAGTGTGAATTTAAAGGTCGCACAGTGTATAGCAAGATCATGATGCAATAACATTGCATCTGATATAAACCAACTTTCCGGGTTATTAATTTTGCGATGTGTACGACGAGAAGAGAGATGTGACGCACTGTATGTACTTAAGAAACAATCATAATGATCTCTAACTTTTGCTACCGTGCGAGTGTGGACTATAAACCTATATAGCACAATGATGCTATGAAAAACTTGTAACTAAATACACATAACTTAGGACAATTACATAATTTTACTTCAATGTATTTAAATTTTATATAAATAAAATTCAACAAAAAAATACAACTTCGATTTTCATTCATAAAAAATGTATCACAAATAACTACATAAAAATGATTAGTGTGCATTATTTAGTCTCTTCATCGTCTACCAATGCCAAAAAACTAGCGTACATTCATCTCTTTGTCTGATGCTCAAAATATTTATCTCAAAGTCGCCATGAATGCATGGTCATGCGCCAGTAAGTTCGCGCTATTGCTAATATATTGTTTAATAACTTTTCCGTTGCTACAGCATGTGAACGATTTTATTTTGGAATTTAAAATTTTTACTCACCTTAACTTTGTTTTTAGAGACATTATTAAAAAATTTTTTATTTATTATCGATGTTCTGTGTATTGACTACAAAGATATCAAAGAATGTTGTGGTTTCTCACTTCACTAGTTTACAGAATTGAAAAATCAACAATTGTCTATCATTTAGAATTCTCATAGATAAAGACTTTTTCCTTCTTTTATTTTTTTGCAACAATTTGTGTACTTTTTTATTCAGTATGTCGCTCTATCAATACAGTTATAATCATCAATTTTTTGTCAGCTGTGAGTGTCTTAAGAATGAATGTGTATGATTTTTTAAGACAGTCTTTACTTTAATGACAAGTACGTAAGCATAACTGCAAAAAGTTGCTTTCAAAGACTCATAATTACACTACTTCTTTTCATACACTGTGATTTTTAGCAGAATTTTCCACGGGATTTTTACGAGCTAAATATGTAGCTCCAAAGTTTGCAAAAGTTTCCTCTCTTTTTGCTACTATTTGCTCGTTTTTCGACTTTAAATCCAGTTACATGTATGTATTTATTATACGTTCAATAGTTTCACTTTTCAATTGAATTTATATTGTTTGAAGAAGAATAAAAGTTGTTAATAGCTTATGCAATCTTTTTCCAATAGAATTCACTCATATATGAATTTTAATCTTTTTTCACATAAATGTTCTTAGAAATCTAGAAATTTTTATTCTCACTTTAACACTAGTTCGTGAAATAATTTTATAACTGATTGATTTTATAGGAAATAAAAATTTATTTTTGAACAAGCTATTTAAACGAATACGATGTTTTTCCACTGACGTTCACCACAAAAATGAGTTTTCTTTCGAAGAGGTGCTTAGTAATATACTTCAAGCACTATAGTTTTCATAGCATCGCAAAGAACACCGCGAGCATAGCGAAAAATGAATGAGAAGAAAAAAACTGTGGCAACTGTGTTGATGCCGTGTTGAGATTTATTGTTGTGCATGACGAGAGCGGGAAAGAGAGAAAAATGCTTTAAGAGAAAATTTAATTTTCTTATGTAGCGTTTAAATTGAAAATTTTATTGTCACAAATTAATTTTTATTCGTATATTTAAAAATTGATTTTACACTTGAGAACAAATTGTTGATCATTAGTTCTTGTTGCTGTTTCTTCATAGCGCAGATCATTATAAAAGCGAAAAGGAACAGAATCATCATTGTTCTTATGACACTAGAATAAATGAATTAATCATGTTAATAGAATTTAAATTGTTTAGTCTTGAATTTTGACAAAGAACTTACGAAGAAGATTTTTTGATGTTTATAACATATTCAAATAACTCTTGGGATTTTGTGTAAATTATTAAAATAAATTTTCTGTAAAATAGAACGGATATTATTTAATACAAAAATGTTTCTAACACTTCAAAAGTCATTACGTGATGAGAAAAAAAATAAAAAGTATTAAGTCAGCGATAATAGAAGCAATTTTTCGTCCACAATTTCTATGGACAATATTTTCTTTTAACGATAAATTTGTCGAATTTAAATTCTCCTCCATTTGAAAAAGTTATGACGTTTGATAAAATTTCAAATTTATTACATCGACTACTCTGATTTTAATCGTAGTGTTTAAAATTAATTGGAAATGCCCAATATGATTTAGCTAGTATTGAACTAACTTTGAATCACTTGAAATGTGTACTTTATCAATAATTTATTTTTTGCTTATTTCAATAATTTTTATTTCTTCTGAAAAGAATATTAAAGCGACGTTCATAAAAGAAGATGCAATTAAAATCAAATACGCACTAGAATTAGTAAGAAAATCAAACATTTTGGAGAACTGCAACAAAAAATTGTCAATAATTGAAACAGGAATAGATTTCGAAGGTGAAACATACATGGATTCAATTATTGAGGATTATCTGAAAAATGCACATAAACCTTATGTTAAAATGGAAAATATGTTTAATAAAATATCATCATCATGACGTTTTCGTGCAAATAAATTTTATTGTTTCGGATAATTGATTTTGTATTTTTTTATTCGTTTTAATACAAAACTTATAATCAACGTAATAATTTTTCATTTTCATCCGCTGTAAATAAAGAAAAATATTAGAATTTTTAACTGTTAATGATATGTTAAAAGCGCATTTTCCTGTGACAGATCAGTGTTTTGTTGCAAAATCCAATCCAATGTATAATCAATGAGATTGATTTCAATAAAAAATGAAAAGTATTTTCTAAGAATTTCAAAAATTTTTTAAATAAACAATTTTGATACCAGAAGCATCATAGTGTCCATGCACATAATTTCTTGACATTTTGACAATATGCGGTTTTTCGCATTTAAAGTATGCGGTATGTCGTATGTATTTTTCGCATGGAATCGACTATTTGAACTATAACTCGATAAGAAAATGGAATTTTGTGAATAACTTTCTTAATACAAATCTTAGAGTCAAAAGTAATAGGTAAACTTAAAAATTTAGACGAAATCTCGTTTTGACTAGTAATTAAATAGATAGATAAACAAAGTGCGGAGAATAGTGACTTTATTAAATATAGAAAATAATATGCGTTAATAATGAAACGAATCAAGGAAGATAGTCAGTTTCACCTTACCAATTGAGTTATTCATTTAGTAATAAAATCTTCGGGAAGCAGGATTTGCTCCTTGACTTTGCGTTCCTTGATGTTGCCAACCGTCACCTTGAATTTGTGGACCTTGGAATTGATAGCCTGAACCTTGTGTTTGTGATCCTTGGCTTTGCCAGCCGTTACCTTGGAACTGTGAGCCTTGGAATTGTCCACTTGATCCTTGTCTTTGAGATCCTTGATTCTGCCAACCACTTCCTTGGCTTTGTGAACCTTGCAATTGATTTCCTAGTCCTTGTGTTTGCGAACCTTGATTTTGACTTCCACCACCTTGATTCTGTGGTCCTTGTATTTGACCGTTAAACCCTTGCATTTGAGAATAAAAACTTAAATCAGGGATAGATCCAACTGAATCAACAATTGGAACAACTGGCGGTGCAACAGCTGCAACTGGAACTGCTTCTACAGTAGGAGGAACGTAACTTAATACACTTGAAGGAACTGTGAAACCACGAGAAGAAAACGTGAAAAGTTTGTAATTTTGAAAATTTCTATTTATTCATTTTAAATACCATCATCAGTTAAGGTGTTATATTGCTGAATATCAGATTGAGCATTCGAATTAGATCTGCCCATATTATATCTTCTTGAATTATATTGTTGAATGTTTCCTTGCAAATTAGAATTATTTGTGCCAAATTGTTGAATCTCTCGTTGAGAGTTGTTGTTTGATCTACGACCAAGTTGTTGAACGGAGCTCTGGTCGTTTGAATTCTGGTTACCATATTGCTGAATTTGACTTTGCATGTTCGAATTAGATCTTCTACCATATTGCTGCACTTGATTTTGTTCATTAGAGTTTATGCCACCGTATTGTTGAATAGAATTTTGACCATTAGTGTTTGAACGACGACCATTATTATATTGTTGAACACTGAGTTGAGAGTTTGAATTGTCGCTACCATATTGTTGAACTTGACTTTGAGAATTTGCATTTGATCTTCTTCTAGACAATTGTTGAACTTTACTCTGTTCATTTGAATTGTTTCCACCTAATTGTTGCACTTCATTTTGAGAATTAGAGTTAGATCTTCGACCACCCAGTTGTTGAACCTTGCTCTGCTCATTTGAATTATTGCCACCCAATTGTTGCACTTGATTTTGACTATTTGAATTGGATCGTCTTCCATACTGCTGAACTTTGCTCTGTTCATTACTGTTAGTACTACCTAATTGTTGCACTTCCACTTGAGAATTCGTGTTACTTGGTTTTGCTATAGCAACAGCCACGAGACATACCAAACCTATGAATAGCTTCATCTTTTTATTCTTATAAGAGCTCAATCACAATTTCACTAATAAACTTAACTGAGCTTCATGAGACTAATTTGGTCACCTATTTATACGAAAAATTTCAAAAAAAATATTTATTGAAATTGACAACTATTACAAATTATTAAGAGCTCCAATTTATCGCTAATTTTCTACAACTGATATAGATTTTTAATTTTACAAACTTTATGAAATGTTCAAGAGAAGTTAATTTTTTATATGAGAAACGCTCATGAGTAAAAATTTAAGAAAAATGAAAATCATTTAAAGAAATGTTTTCAATGACGCATTTTTATTAAAATTGCAATAGGGCTGACCTTGTTAAC